>JAHWFP010142359.1:0-12388 GCA_023313725.1 Lithobius niger | reverse complement strand
TCTTCGAGGAGGTTTTGCCGCTGAATCTAGCAACTAAAAATGACAGAACTGCAGTTTTTCGTCACTACGATTGTTTATAACATCATGATTAACAAATGGTGAAGATTATCATCATACGGAGTTTCACCACTAAGCTGAAAAGAAAGCAACAAGTCACTCGATAATAACTAATAACCCTATTTATTAGCTGATATTTAACTTTATACTTCTAAAGAACGCCCTTGATGTCAGAAGTGGTGACAACCGTCTCCAGCAACTATTCAGAATTTTTGTAGACTTCCACCACTTTTGAAATATTGAGGCGCACCATCTCCTGCTGAAATAGCATAATCTAAGAATAGTTACCATCACAATCGCCGGTTATAAATATGTTAGCTTTTTGGCCTGGTTTTAGATTTTCGGCGTAAATGTCAACTTTCAGGCCTAATTTTAACCAGTCGTTTTAATTTCGTAAGTAACAGCGGACAGAGAATTGGGTTCGACAGTAGGCCTATTCATTTTTGCAACACAGTATGGAGACCTGACGTTGCCGCCCCAACATGATATTTAACAGATTTTTAGCTTTTCGAGAGACTTCCCTTTCACTTTACATTGGATATGTTTCAAACAGCGAAAATCGTCTTACCGTAGCTGACTCAATACAAACGGTGCATACTGTATCAACTATGCATTGCAACTGATGCTATAAAAAACGAATGTTATACGGAACATGACACATGGCTGGTAGTTGCGTTGTCGATCAGTTCTTTTGACATATAGTTAAATTCACCTGTCAGGAATTTGTTTACGACATCAAATTAAATATTTACTCTTTTTGAAACGATTCACATGTAAATGTCAAAGGATTCTAACAACCGACTGTTTATTTTCCACCACACCAACGCATTCTGTGATAATACACGTGCTTACACCCAGCTATAAATTTCTTCAAAACCGTGTTATTTTGAGGATGAACATGTTGTTTCGACGACGAAGAAGCGTTCAAGGTACATCGAGTTTGAATATGGAAAGACAAAATTCCTCAATCAGTTACGCAATTTGCCAACCAGTCATAGTGCTTGGGCAACTTCTTGGCCTAATTTCTTGGAATATCAAGTTGCGAGTCCTACAGCCATCTCAAAAAGTAAATCTACTTGGAAGCATTTTGTGTTGGTTTTACAAAACAGTTATTCCGTTTGGATTTGTTGTATTTCGAGTGTATCGGGTATGGGAGAGAAGTTATGTGTCCGAAACTACAGTCGATAACATTATTGCAGCATCATATTTTTCTGTGGCTACTGTATTTTCATTCTCGGTCAGCGTGTTTTGCTTTTTCAACGAGAAACTATTCTGGAATGTACTCTTATTGTTCGGCCAAGTTGACGATTTGCTGAATAAATGAGGAGTTATTAGAAACATTTACTTGACGTCTTTGCTGCCACATTTCATTCTGACACTTCTGATGATAACACTTACTTTCATCACGACTGGTGGTGTCGAAACTTTTCAGACAACAGCAACATTGTTCATTGAATTCTTTTCAGCAGCATTTTTCGTTTGTGCAGCTGAATTGACGATAATTTGCTTTTCGGAAATAAATTTACAAGTGAACGACGTCTTGTGCTCAATCTCTAATGATGCACAGATGCGTATTTACAAAATCCGTCTTCGCTACAAGCAGCTTCATCAGCTCACGGAATCCATCCGAAATAAGTGTGCATTGCTTGTAACGGCAAATCTTTCACTGAACACCATTACTGTATGCTTATATACATATTGGATATACTTTACTCTGAAGGACACAACATTCGTATGCTGCATCGTTAATTACTTCATTGTTGCGTTAATACGTGTCTATTTACTTGCTAATGTAGCCGAAAAACTTGCTAATCAGGTAAGAGTTTACCATCACAGTAGCTGGAGCCCATGCTACTCACGCCGGGCTCAACGGATATAGCATATGAAGTTTTAGTGCGTCCTTTTCCCCAGTAGACCATGCTGTTAGTGCAAAAACATTTCAGTTCCGGTAACAAGCTACATATTGCACATGGAAGCTGTTTACATGTTGTAGTTTATAAATCCGCTTCCATGTGCAATATGCAGATTGTTGCCGGAACTGAAATGTTTTGGCACTTTTGTCGCTAACAGCAAGTACTACAGTCCAGTCACCCTAACGCGTTAATTTTAATACTTTTAACCTATCCAAGGCCCTGTGTATTATTAGATATCATAGGACGTTCGCTGTAGATTCTTTTTGCCCAATAATGTGTTCGAATTATAACTTTACAATGCCACCTCGGTGATTGCAATATGACTTTCCATTTTAGCTGGTCTTGTTACTGTCACTATAGCTTTCCAGTGGCGACAATAGAAGGCGCTCCGTGCTAAAAATTTGATTTTAATTTTTCCATCCCATCATAGTTTGTTTTTCATTGCTGCAGGAAGGAGTTGAGGCAACAAATTGCCAGTTGTTGCTTTCTATTTTGAAACAATTCAACTTGGGTTGCCAAGTCCACATTTTAGAAAGAGATAAATCATTTAATCTTGTCTACCGCCCAATTTTGATTCCACACTTCGCATCATTTTATTTAAACTTTAAGATTTGAACACAAAACCGATTGTTTCATTTTTGCGCTCAGCAAACAATCAACTTTTCGCTGATTGACAATGATGCTTTCCACACGCCCAAGCCTTACAGCACGCTAGTAGAGATAGATGTCGTGCACTGATATTATTGACAACGTACAGGTTGCATGTTTTCGTATGCGCCTAATTGCTTTGTGATTGTTGCTTGGCAAAACTGTTTGCTGCCGAATATGAGGTCTGATGCTGTGCCTCACCATAATTATCATAATGATTAAAAATACTTAGGCTACAGTGGAGTTTGTAGCGCTTAAGTCAACCTTGAAGTACAACAAATCATTACAAATCTAAATTATCACGTATATTTGTATAAGAGTTGAGACTGGTGGCACTGACGACACTCTTTGGCAAATTGTTCCAGTCACTTATCAGTCGATGTGAAAAAAGTCACTGGCAAGTCACAGGCTAACAAGTTGTTTGTAAATGGTAAGATTGCAATTTATAAGCTGGTAAATGCCCCTCACATAGAGCCTATGATATGCAGGTTGTGAATAATCTTATACACTTCGTTAAGCTCACCCCTTTTCCTTCTCTTTGTCGAAGATGGTAGGTGAAGTTTATTTAGCCATTTAGGAAAACTGAGGCTCTCGACAACCTAATTTCTTTTCGCAAGACTTCTCCATGAACTTTTTTTTGCTCAGTAACCCTCTTCCATGCATGGACTGACTTCGTTTCACAGATAAAGCAACGCCTAATTATCAAGGACCTAACTCTGGAAAGAAAGAAAACAATAAAGATAAATCTTACGGTTACTCGCATCCACAAACAATCTAAGACGGAAAAATTAAAATTTGGTCGCATGGTCTCATCTTCACAACTCAGTGGAGTAATGTAACACTTAGTTCCAATGAAAGAATACTGCAAAGTTTGGTAACACTTAATATGACCAATGGGCAGACAGTTTGCGCCGGTAAGAAACGCGGAAGCCTCCAACCCATTCATAACTCACAAGGAACTTTGTCAACACTTTTCACCACCATGCCCCCACTACTTGACTCACACGGACCACACTTCTGAAAACCACCTTTCACCGGAGCAAAAATATTCTTTCACTCTCAGCTAACCTTGATCTTTCCTGATTCGAAAACTAGAAAATTGGAAGGCGGTTACCAGTGTTACCAAATTGGAAGTTTTATCACCACATCTAGAGGTTATTATTGCTTTTGGGAGTGTCACCTGGGTTGAAAAATATTTGGGAGGAAAACGGGGGTGAAAAAAAATTGGGAATAATTCTAGGGTGGCGAATTTATTCGTTGTACTTCCGTGTTATCCTGTTATCATCCCTTAGTCATTACCCAGCACTAAGGAATTCTTGCACGACGTTACCAACAAACACGCAGCAGCAGCATCACAGACTGATACAACTTACAACCACCGCCACCAGAATAGGAGATTAGTGAACTCTTTGGTTGGTTCAGAATTAGTGTTGGTTGGTGGTGTGTTAGTTGGTCACATGGAGTGGACGAGCGCAGTGCAGGTGCAACATCAGGTGACTTGACTGGCGGCGGACGGCCCGTGTCCCACTTTTCATTTTGAACATTCTGAACATTTAGAACATGTTTTACCGACTTTATTTTATGTCGCACATGGTATTACGCAAAGGATCATTGTTGTTGTCATGGTCAATTTTTTAAACCTAATTTTTAACCTGATTTTCAATTTTTGTCAATGATCATAAATCAGAAGGCCAAATAAAAAAATAGTTTCGCTTTCACTTTAACCTTAGGAGAAATGTGCGTCCAGCAAATTCTATTTTTAAATTTTTTTTAAGTAGGGATATTGAAAAAAAAATGTTAGGGTTTTCTAGTGAGGTAGGCAGCGCCGTAATTTCGGGAGCAAACGCTTGCATGCATCTGGCAACACTGTGTGTTTCAGGTAATTCCACTGTTGCAAAAGCGTGTGTCTACTTAGCTACTTAAAATCTCCATTTGTTAAGAATTATAACGTGTGAGACTAGGTTTCTGCAAGGATGGATGGAGGGGGGATAGAGTTAGTATTATGTTTTTTTTGCCTACCTACATCCCAGGTACTATGGCAGTAGTTAGATAACCCTTTAATAGATGGCGTCACTGGTAATTACGAATATTTTTTGTTTCTTTAATCTGTGTTAACGAGTATTCACCAAGCAAAGGTACTTAGAAAAGCCAAATTAGATTAAATACGCCACAAGCGGCTGCATCGACTACCTAGTTGCAACCGGTATTCCGTACACTTCCACCCCTATCGCTACTTTAGGGCCACTTCCGCTTCATACTTCCGGTTTTCTTTTATTCAGCTTAACAAATATTTTTACATTAAATGTAATGGTGAAAAAAGTTTGTCTGTATGTGGTATCGTTCTGCAGATGATGGGCTCACTTAACGGACAGATCGGGCCATTAGTGGGCCAATTCCGTTTCATAATTCTGATTTTTTTTCATTCATTATAACTAATTTTTGGTTGAAGAATCTAATGATGAAAACAGTTAGTCCGTACCTGGTACCGTTCCACGCGTAATGGGCTCACTTGTCGGCCACTTCCAGTCACCTGTGGCCACTTCCGCTTCATGCTACCGGTTTTTTTTTTGTTCCTCTTAACTAATAAAGAGAATTAGAGAATCTAATGAGTAGTGTAGTTTGCCCGTATCTACAACAGCTCGGCTACCTTCTACAATACTAATTCTTATCTTCTCATCTGTGACGTCACAGATGAGATGACGTATTGGGTTAGTGTTAGTATGACTATGCATTTTTATAGTGACTTGCACTTTTTTTATTCGATTTTGCGCGGCGTCTACCTCCTTTGAAGGTTGGAGTCAGAAAGAAAGATGGCTTCCGGTTGTAAGTAATATGTAAGGCCTGCTCGCTCTCTGATTGGTCGAGAGTCGGTCACGTGAGCGGAGGACGTTTCCGGTCGTCCCTCGAGCGGTAGGAATTGGAACTAAAAATGGAGGTTACTAACCTATCGTGTTGTCATTCAGAGTGGAAGAAAAATAAAAAGCTGTTTTTTCTGTCAAATATGTTTTATTACATGTTGTAACAAGAATCTCAGAATTTAATCGTCATAAAAATACAACAGTTCAAACAAAAATGACAAAATGTGTTGTTACAAGTTTGAATCAATAAAAAAATAACATTGTTGATACACGGTATCGGTTTTACCTTTTTTACAATGTATTATCAGGTATGGAATAATGTCCATACGATAAACTTCTAATGCCATCACTTAATAGATACCGTTTATTATCGTAAGCGGTTAAACACAGTTTGTTCTGTTCTTCGGTCACTAGCTGGTGAGTTTTACTCCGAAGAAAATTCATTTTAAAACAATATACATTTTGATTATGTAGTACATCAACGTAATGCCTGTGAGTTACTTCTTGTTTCAGTACACGTCTCTGGATGCCTTTTCCAACAAGTTTGTTAACATCGCCATAAATCAACGAATACATTTTAGCTTTCAGACCGCAAAATTCTAGAATGGGGACGGAACAAGTCTCGTCTTTAAAAATACCTGGCACTTTCTTGTTCCGGGTCGAGTACAAAGCATGGTCTGTAGGATAATCACTCGTATCGTATCTATCAAGATGCAACAACATGTCTGCGTATATATTATCCGTAAAGATTTCATAACATAAGGAATCGGTGTCTGTGAACAACAATGAAGCGTTGTTTCCATACAAGGTTTTTATATGTCCGTAGTGAAAATCAAACATTAAATACTTGCTCAGATCGAGAACAGTGAACCCAACATAAATTGGACGTGATAGAACCACTTTGGTTTTCCTCATCTTAAAAATAACAACATTTTCATCAAAAACAACGAAATTCTCCATGTTTGGTTTTGAAGTCAGTTTCCTCGCTTTACTCTCAGTGGTTGCAATTTTAACGCTAACTCGCTTCCTCAATTGTTCAACTGTCTTACCGTACAGAGAATTCGTCATTGTCTTATAAAAATCTTTGTGGAAAGCGTTAGTGGCATGTTGACGTTTTGCCGTATTCAGTTCAATGTACGGTTTTAACCAAGCTTTCTGCGCAAATGACAAAACACGATAGATCTTACTCATTACTAAACCTTGTGAAAGGTAATACTTTAAGACTCTGTAATGAACAATATATTTTGATTTGGGATGCAAATTCGGAGCGAGTTTTCTAGAACTGTCCGAAAGGTTAAGAATCCTATGCAAATCTTGACAATAAGGCGACAGCTGCTCGTAGCAGATGAGCATTGATTCGGGACACAATGGATAATCGGAATGAAGGTCGTGCAAGTGCGGGGGATAATCCAGGTCCACTTCTAGAATGTAACCTTTTGCTGCATCGTCTTCTATGGCAAGAATGTCTAAATCACGGATTTGTTCTTCCGTCAACCACATAAAATCCCCAAAAGGTAGCACTTGACTGAGACTCCACCCATACAGGTTATTGGCATCCAAATATATGATGTACGAATGAGGTTTTTCAGGACAATAATTCTCACCTATAAATGGGTTATTGGCACGTGCAAATCGTTTCGTTACCATACTCACACCTCCTCGTATTCCTCTTTCGATGAATAAATGTTGATCAATGTCGGTCAACAACTCCAACTGAATCTTTGTCATTTTCAATGCGGCCGAAAATGTAAGACCGGGGCTGCTGTAGTAATGAGCAGGATCTAACTTGTAACATTCTAAACAAGTCTTTCTAAAGTCTGTAAATACACAAGCTAATAAAAAACAATCTAAACGCAAATATAAATTAAAGTAATCGGCAAATGTTTTACAACCCATCTCGTTCCAAACCTTTAATGCGTATTCATAGTCCTCGTCACTGACACCTTCTTTACTCAAACTAGAGAAAAAAGCTTCCTTTGGTGGTAAAGCCTTTTCCTCAAATCTAGCATAAGAGTCTAAGTATTCATAGGGAAATATCCCTTTACGCTTTAACAAAGGCCATTGCTCCGGATATTCATACTTGAGAATGTCAAGTTGGGAATCTTCCAGCAATGACACCAATTTGTCTAAAGACGACGGCAAAAATTTAAAAGAATCCAAGTATAATACATTATCAATTTGAATAGACATGTAATGTTGTACATTTTCTGGAATAACACTCACATTTGGTTTACCAAAGGTTGAAATACCTTGCATTATGAGGTGTCCGTCATACCGAGTCAAATTATGAAAGAACACAGGCATTGTTTTCTTAAATTTGTATTCGATATTACATTGCGAGTGAGCGGGACCTCTATAAACACCTGTATAGTGGTCGTGATCGCGAACCTTCATTTCACCATCGACGATGAGTTCTTCACAAATATGACACAAGTTATTGTTTCGAAAGTGAATTTTGTCAAATTCTGTCATTACTAACGGTTTTGGTTGTTTTAACAAAGCTCTCGTTTTTACATACTCAGCTTCGATGGCTAAGAGAAAGCGTGACACGCAATCAGAACCTCTATACAGTTCGCTAGATATCACCTCTCCTAAACAATCAATCATAACATAACAATAACCACAAGGTTCGTGTAAGTGATATTCGTACGTGTAGGAATTCTCATCATTAGGTTTACATCCTTGTATAGGAGTTAATATCGACTCAAAGTCTGCGTAAACCACAAATGGGACAGCCAACTGATTCGCAAAATTGTTGAACTTCATAATATTCTCCCCAGGTTCTGGCATAACAATTCTTTGCGGTTTATGTTCTTTACAATATATTTCATGTTCGTATAATCTATCTCGTTTGTGTTGAGGACACAAACAGTATGCACAAGTATAGCTATTGAAA
The DNA here is from genome assembly GCA_023313725.1 of Lithobius niger. Taxonomy (NCBI): domain Eukaryota; kingdom Metazoa; phylum Arthropoda; class Chilopoda; order Lithobiomorpha; family Lithobiidae; genus Lithobius; species Lithobius niger. Next base: position 4,016 of record JAHWFP010142359.1, on the reverse strand, counting down.
ACATTGTCCGATATCAATCGATTGAAATTCTTAATAAAACAATAGTGATTGTCTTCTAACAATAACAACCTTACTATTTCGTCTCCATTCCTATCGCTAATGTAGAGTGGATAAACCTCTTTGTCAGAATAACCGTAAACGTTAATCTTTAAATCGTTTAAAATTTCAAATTTACGAACATAATCTAATGGTACTGGGTAAGAGATACCGTCTACACGTAGAGTGTGTAACAAATGCTTGTAATTGCTCACCCTATTAGGATTACCTGTAGTAGGATGTAAGGCGGCTAATATGGAATATTCAAAACATTTTAAATCATTACATTTGACATTAACTATCGCCTTTTTATGAGCAAGAAAAGAATCTAACGGTTTGTAACAACCTCCAGCTAAGGGTTGATATCTCGCAAAATGAAGATCCAATGCTAGAATATTCCATAAAACCCAGCCAGAACCTTCCTTTTGGTAATGTTCTAAACGTCTTAACAAGTCCAAGTAAACCTCTTTTAAAATATCTTCAATTTGATTAATACGTAACACTGTGTACGGTTTTGTACATAAATAAATGGAAATTACTTTCGAAGGAGGTTTGTGTAGTTCGAGCTTGACACTCGTCACAAGTTTAACTTGACGAAGGCTGTTACACACTTCTTCAACTAAAGAATACAACTGCTCGTGTAAACTAAACAAAAATAATTCCAAATTTGGATGAAGAGTTTCGTCGTCCGGAAACACATAACTAAATCTTGAAATATAATTCCGAAAAGAGCTTCTGGTCTTCTTGAACGAAGAGATTGTTTCATCGAGATGAATATTGGGTCTGTTCGGCGTAACATGAGAACGATGACGGTGACGGTTCAATTCAATTCTTGAAACAAACCCTTCGTTACACTGACTGCAAACGTTTTGAGGAGCTGTAGGTGATGGAACATGAGCGCGTACCTGGTGAAGAAGAAGTGTGCGACGGTTTTCGAAACGTCGACCGCAAACAACACAGTTTGCATCGGCATCGGCTGGGTGACAATTGTGCAGATGTCGCAGAAGACTGCTTTTGTGACTATACTTCGAACCACACGACTGACAAACAAACATCCTCACACGTTGAGAGCATCCAGACTTGTGCACATCGAATCGACTGGTGACAAGTCTTCAGCTGATTGTGGAGGCGTTGCCCTCAAATAACCTTGTGGCATCTGTAAAAAAAAAAATCATGTTACGAAATCGTAAAGTTAGAAAACTAGAACACGAAAAAAAAACAATAAATTAAAAAAAATTACACACTTTGTCAGTCGTGTAGGGCGGTGTAACTCTATTTGTATGAGGTGATGCAAATAAAGGTGTGTCTGCTTCGATGACGGTAAAACGTCGTAGGAAGGCTACATCTTCTGGAGGTTGACATCTACTAACAATTATCACCTTGCCTTTAAATAATATCTTTTGTTTTCCAATATTGAAAGCTCTGTTATCTACCAAACGATATAGGGTCAAAATGGAAGACTCAAGGAGTTCTGAAGAACAATCTGGAATGTAGATGTAGCGATCGTCATGTCTTACACCTGTAAAAGATGCATTTGTCATGACGTAACCCAATTCGCAAATGTCTGGTAGTACCACTTCAACGAGTAATGTTTTACCAATTCCACTCGAACCGTAAATGTAAACACCTTTGACTTCTCTGTCTTGCAAGGCGTTTGTTGCAAGTGCGCTCCACAAAGGTGTTGGTTCTTTTAAGAACTCTGTTTTCAACATTTCATTCTCTATCCTATTTAGAGTAATTTTTCGTGTCGTGTGATAACTTTCGTAGTAAGTTTTAATTCTGTCGTGTAACTCAAAATTGTTCAGAACAAATGGGTCAAGGTGGGTGAATGACAGACTATCTTCGCAAAATCGTACGAGCTGCATACCAAATGAAAGGTCGGGTAGGCTACATCCGAGAATTAAGGCGAAAGGATCAATCGTTGTTATATATTTTTTAAACATTCCAGCTTGAGAACGAGTAATGATCTCCATAGTTAGCTCTTTGTCGATTAAACCACCATCATCTTTAAAGCCAGCTTGCATCCCCTCGATAAAACTTTTGATTGCTTCCATTTTACACTCCACTAAAATCCTGACCAAGTGTCCTGCTAGGACGGTTTCGATGCCTATGCAAAGCATTTTCAACCTTATCATTTGCAACATGTTGTGGTATAGTGTTCTTTTCACAATATCAATTCCCTCATCGTCGCTCCCCTCCAGGCGAAATTTTATGAAACAGTGCGGCATTCTAGAAAGAATAAAGAAAATATTAAGACAATGTTGTATAATCACATTTTAAGTTTATTAATACATTTTACAAAATTGTACACATAACGTTCACGGAAAGCTGTTTTCTTTAATTTGTTAACAATGTAATCGGGAGTAAATCCCTTGGTTCTCATAATTATATAAAAAATACAATAATGTCCACAGGTAGAAGATGTTGGGGATTGAATTTGAAACTTGTTGCGCCAAATCTTCTTTCCATTCCAATCACTCAAATACTGTCGAATGTGGTAATTGTTTTCTAAGTTGAAGCCAAAAGAGTCAAAAAACTCAGAAGTCTTAATTCCATTCTTCATTTTATGCAATCCGATGACAGACCAATGGCTTCCCGACGAAGTGCACGTGTCATGATTAACGACTAGAAAGGATTCTTTTCTATTAATTACAACAGGTAAGTGGTTTGCGGGATATGTTCCCAGGAAATTTGGACATCTACTTCTCAAGATGTCATTGATCTGCTTCGTGTTCATCCTTCCAGGAAAACTTCACGATCAAAAGTAACTTCTAAAACCTTCGGTATCTCGTAATAAATCAAAACGTTAGTCGCTTTTGCGAGAGCAGCATCAAATCTAAGTTCTATTCTGACAACACCTTGTCTGTTGAGTGAAACGTGAGAGCTTGAATTTCCGGCGCAACCATCCGGAGTCAGATCATAAGCAAACATGCAATGTTTTGTAGCAAAATCTGTAATCTTGATGCCATTACCTACGTTTTGAAATGATGTGTCTAATCCGTGAAATAAATTCATGTAGGCTCGGGTGTAGGTCATGGAACTAAAGTCAGGTTGTAGTGGTTTGTCTATTTGTTCCCCGTCTACAGTGAGCGATAAGTAGTTCAAACCGTGATTTTCAAATATCCAAGGATCTTTTTTATAAACACCCGTGTACGTTTCGTTGTCAACAAAACAAATCAAAACAAAAGACGGCACCTGTCCTTGAAAAACGTTGTCAATAAATGCCGAAGTCATTCCACTAGAGACAGTTTGTATTTTAATATCACTGCGAACAAAAGAATATTTTGCGCTATTTTCTTGTAGTGTTGTCATGTGAGATGCTAGAATGGATGGGGAAGGTCTAACCTTTTTTACAAACAAAGCAGCTGCTTCGATTTGTATTTTTGGTTTCAAAGTAGCAGCAGCGGCATTGGACAACTTAAGCGAAAATTCAGGCTTTGATAAAACGAAACGAAACTTTACATTAACATTGCTCAATAAAAGTTTCGACAAGTTGCAGGCTTCAGTATGAATTCGCCCCATTAACTCTATACTTTTAGAATTTGCGATAGCAGTTTTCCTGTTATCTGCAGTATTCCACATGGCAGCTCCCAACTGACAGTCTTTAGCTGCATTAGAGTAACTGAGCAACGTTTGCAGGTAAGCTTTATATCGATAGGTGTCGCTACCTCCAGAAATCAGCTTCCCGTTGAAATAACAGTCCACTTGTGAAAAAAGAGATTGTAGAAATAGGTTAGTAGGCGTTATGAAAGCACTCAATGCATCAGTAAGATCTTCTCCAGTGGCGCTTACAACTTTCAGTTTTAAATAAATACATGTTTGCGCCAAGTCCAAATAGTCTGCTGTTCCGTCAATCTGAAATTCTATAGTTGAACTTGGCGTTGCAATAGGGCGGTATTCGACATACTGATTGCGTTCTATAGACACTTGTGTTGGTGGAACTTCAAATATGTCCAATTCTGATTTCAAACACTCACAAG
>JAHWFP010142349.1:0-12981 GCA_023313725.1 Lithobius niger | reverse complement strand
ATAATGATCCACCGAGCTGAAAATATGGGGAGGAGGAAGGGGTGGGGCCCCGCCCGCCCCCCCCAGGCTTTTCAACCAAGAATCGGAAAAACGTGCCTCAGTACAGGGTGGCTTTCTACCCGGAAACCGAGAAAATTCAGGGAACTTATCAAGTCTAGAAAAAATCAGGGAAACTTCAGGGAATTTCATACAAGGCGTGTTTCTGTATTTCAGGTGGAAATAATCATACGCACGTGCATGGAGATCGAATCAGAGCGAAAGCAGTGATCGAGTGAACGAAGCGATCGAAAATCAGCGTTTGTTAGCCAGTGTGCGCAAAAACACATAGACGGGTTACCCGCTTTCCGCAACAAAAACACGAGTAATTTAAAGGTACATTCCTCCCCACGCCATTTTTTTCGATCCTCCACAACAAGTACGGCCCCAAACTTCTATTTACTTACCGTTAGCCAATCTCTTGCTAAAAATCAGTTTTGAAATGTGGCGTCTACGAGATTTTCTGTTGAACATTGGGTACACTATTTAATAGCATCCTGCGATTATATGATCCTTTGCGCGCTTACAATAACCTTGACGTTTCACGTGTGTGTGTGTGTGTGCATATGCTAATATTTAATCGTTTGTTAGTTATTAATGTGGTAAAAATTAAGATTATTTGTGCCAATAGATCGCCGAAGAAAAATTATAAGCTACTGGCCTAAAAAATTATAAAGTGTGATGTTAAGATACGAAAATCTTTCCGGTTTTGCGATGACGCAATTGTTGCATTCATGCTATTGCGTCTACTACGCCCAAGGCCAACTGAGATAGTAGCTGCGTTCCTCGTTGCGAGGAAGACGGCTACTATCTTAGTTGGCCTTGCATTATTACGTAGATTCTAGCGAAACGGTGCGATGGTAACATGCGCGGACTGCGATCTGCGCGTGGCTGTTATGAGGCAGGCGGAATGTACCTTTAAAAGGTTCAGCCAGTAATGCAGCTCGTAATTGAAGTACAGAACAGTGGGTGTCGAATTTTAAATATGTGGAGCAGAAGTTGAGGAGAGGGCATTCAAAAACTGACGAATCTCGTAATGAAGAACCGGAAGCGATGTCAAGACAAAAAGCAGAACCTGCAAACTGAAGTTAACGTCCTTTGGTGGTACTTCCAGTAAAGGGCGAAAAAAAGTTGTTAAGGGCAAGATGGAGAGAACCCGTCAAGATATGAAAAGTCAATAGCGTCGCCCATGAGCAATCTGGGCTTAAAGGCGTGTCAGCCTAATCTAGAGTGATTTGATTTAATTTAATTGAACCGTGCACATTTAATTATTGTATTTATTTTGGACCATTATTTTAACCCACGTAGTTTGGTTTGTTGTCTTTTCGTTGACGTGTAAAGAATTCGTCATAAGTTAGCCTGCAGTCGTACACTAGTTTACACATTAACCTAATTGAGGTAAGAGAATTGACTACGAACATAGCATGGAAATGACGTAGTATGATGCAATTTGGATTATCGATTGCTTTTGATAAGGTTTAACTTAAAGGCGCCTTTTCACCTTTGCAACTCCTAAATGTAGCTCCGTAGAATTTTCGAGCAATACAAAGAAAATAGCGGTAAATTAAAAATGGAACAACACTATTCGCAGCATCGCCGCGATTTTCATAACTAAAACAAGATCACGTGACCCATATCAGCCTATCGGATGACGGAGAATCTGGAACGTGGATGCTGTGTTTAGAATGTGGGGAACGCTATCAAAATTGTGAACAGGCGGTTTTAAGGCTGCAAAACTAAATACCTTGTGGTTGCCTTGTAGAAATGATTTTAAGGGGTTTTTTTAAGACAGTTTTACAACCTACTTTGTACGCTTTTAGCATTATGTGCATTTATTTTTAAGGTGATGGTTTGGTTCATCTAAAATGTTTTTACCAGTTACCTTGACAAAAGAATTAAAGATAATCCCAAACACCAGGAATGAAGTGTTTTAGTGTAGCCGGTGGGAGATAGCATTTACGCATGGCAGACATTAAGTTATCCGTTTATTTATATAGCTTAGGTTTTCTTTTTATCCAGGCGTTTTCATTTATTTATTAATTGGTTCGTCCCGTTTTTTTTTTCCATTAGGTGGGTTATTGGTAAACATTTTCCGTACATCTTTAAAATGTATACACTAAGTTAAACATATGTGTAACTCAATTAAAACTGACTGACTTACGTGGTTCATGTCTGACTTTGCAATAAAGTTAATATGTTGCCCTGAAAAGAAGTTAAAATTGGCACATTGTTGCCTCGATTAACAAAGGCATCGCAAAGGTATGTCTTAAATGACGTCATGTACGAAGGACAGTTATTTTTCGCACGGTACTGGGAGTGGGGAGGGGTCTGAACGGGGAATGCCCATTGGTGGGGCAGTATTTTTCTTACAGCCACTATTTGATTACGATATTGCTTTGCGGAGGAAGAGGATTGACGGAAAAGGGGAGTTTTACACACAAAAAAATTGACTGTTGCAGTGAACGATCAGGCAGCACAGAGCAAATACTGGGAAACAACCACGGGTCAAACAAATCCCCGGGCGAAGCCGGGTACGATACTAGTATAAATATAAAAACATTTTATACACCAGAGCATGCAAAGGGTACAGGAAGGGTCAAGGCTGACCACTAGTATCTGCCCAAAAAAAAGTTAAAGAACAAATTAAAAGGCAAATAAGAGAGAGGAAAAAATAAGTAAAACAAAAAAAAAATAAAACAAGCTAAGCCCATCTGACATACCTCGTTATCTCACATTTCGCGAGTCTGGATTTAATACATACTAATGACAGAGAAGTCACCACATCTGTGGGCAGATCATTCCACACCTTAACAACACGACGCGAGAAGAAAAAAGTACGACAATCGCGCACATTGGGTTGTACAGTACGTTTAAAGGGATGCCCTCGGGTCCTACAATCACAGTTGATGGAGAAAAATGGTTGTCAACACTGCAAAGATGATTCAAACGGGAGTTAGTAAGCCCGAGGACAGATTTAAGCCTATGCAGTTCCAGCGAGTCAGCCTTCAAAGCATTTTGACGATCGCCATAGGGTTTATCATGGTCAATGTCTCTAATTAAGTGTGGGGACCAAACGGGACTCGCATATTCCACAACAAGTCTGACATAGACGCAAAAATCCCAAAACAAAATCTTGCTATCCTTAGAGGTGAAACAACGTTTAACCACGGCTGCTCTTTGTCTTGCAGTGGGAGGCAGTCTTGAGATCACCTGTGAACCAGATACCAAGACTTTTACTGTACACACGTGATTTAACGGTTCATCTACCAAATAGTAATTTAAGTGATAATTTTTTCATCCGATATGGAAGACGCCACATTTGGGTGGAGCAAGGGGTAACTGCCATTCGTGGGACCAACAAACTGTCTATCTCAAAGCAGAGGAAAGTTCTAAGTAATCATTTTCATTTACGATAAGCTGGTACATCGAATTTACACAGTTGTATTGGAATTATCAACCTGAAGATCACCAATAAACAATAAGAAAAGTAAAGGACCAACAGTCGATCCCTGAGGGAGGCCACTTATAACTGGTTTACAGCTAGAGATGACAGACTTTATGCGGACACGTTGGAATCTATTTGATAGAATATCGGAGATGCATACAAGAACCTCGTCATTAATTCCATAGCAGGCCAGTTTGGCACAAAGTTTAACATGGGAAACTGAGCCAAATGCTTTAGCATAATCCATCAAAATAACATCAGTAGGTACACCTACTTCCAAAGACATAGTCCAGTCGTCAAGATAACACAAGAGTTGCAGCGTGGAAGACCTGCCAGCCAAAAAATCAAACTGGTTTTGGTCCAAAAGTTCACTCTCCTTAAGGTTTTTCAAAATTTGGTCGCGAATGATGCGCTTCAGGAGTTTGCGCAAGGGGAACGTGTCAAAGAGATAGGCCTATAACTGCAAGGATCAGCTACGTTTCCTTTTTTGTAGATGAGAGTAACGATGGCTTGTTTCCAACAAGAAGGAAGTTTGCCTAATTCAATGGCTTTCTCCGAGATAATGGTGAGCGGCAAACCTAGCTCTTAAGCGAATTCTTTATGAAAAGCTGCAGAGAATCCATCTGGACCCAAGGCACGACTGTTCTTAAAACACGACAGAACAGCAACGATAGTATTCGTCGAGAACTTAACTGTGCTAAAAGCAGTGGTAGCCTGCAATGGAGGTGCAGGTATGCGACCATTGTCCACAATGAAATTATTAGAAAAAGCGTCATTAAATAGATCAGCCTTATCATAATCATTGGTCAGCAAACCGTTAGAAGAATGAAGAGGAGGTAGATCGCGGGACACACCAGTTTGACATTGAATGTGACAAAGGGCCCTGATAGTCTGTTTCTCACTACCTTGTCTCACAGGTGTGGCAAGACTTTGTGATGGTCCCCTTGTCAAGCAAATCATTGATCAGGTCATGGCCCGTCGATCCTCTCATCTTCGGTAATGGGATCGACGGGCCATGAACAGATCACCTTATTTTCAATCAAATACGCCGAGCTTCTGCCACCGGCCATGACGCCACTCTTGAAACTCCCGAGGCGTCGTCTGTCAGCGTCTGGCCTACACGGTGCTACAAGGTGCTAACTAACAAACCCCGAACGCCCTTTACTCGTGTTTGGCGACTTCTGGCTCAAATCCAAGAAAATGGTCACGACGAGAAGGAAGTAGAACAACGAGAACTTAGTTGATGCCCTTCTTGCTCCCCACCATCCCCCCCTCGTCCATCTAACTCGCTCCGTACAAAACTTGTGCCTAACCCACACCCCTCGTACCATGTTCCCTTAAACCTCACCCTAATCTGGGACGCAGGTGCGTTGCTCCAGCTGGCGACAACACACTACTGGGTGCACGAGGGTGTTAGCGTCTGCCCTCTTAAACCCATGAAATATTAACACAAGAATGGCGGCCATTTTGGGGCCAGGAAGTGTTTGGGGTGAAATGGATGTTTTGGATGTGAGTTTTGCGTGTTATTTTGACGTTTTGAAGGTAGGCCCCTCTGCTCAGATTCTTTGACGAGGCTCTGCAAAGTTGCATGTGAGAAGTGAACTATGTAAACTCGGGTCTTGGGATCCCACACCAGTAGCACAAGGGTTGAGTCGGAGCACATGGGGGAGTCGTCACTCGTACGTTGCATGGATAGTTATTGGATACATATACATCGACGTGTACGTATGCGTGTTAAATGGACTCCGGCCTTTGGTTCCAAAGTTCGTGGGTTCGATTCCCCACTCAGGCTGTCTGACTTTTAAGTCCAAAAGGCAACGTAAATAGGTTTGCATCCATATTTATTTAACACCTATCGATCCCAATTGGCTTTCTGTCCAGGATGCAGAGTACAATACATATAATTAAAGGCGTAAAACCAGCCAGAAGTCACATCGTAGCGTAATTATTTGTACCACTATGTTGTCCATAACGATATGAGAAGCGTTTTAGCATGGCCGTTACTTGGCCGTTACCGGAAGTTAATCCGGGTTACCCAAAACTGGAAAGTTTCTCAGATCGTTCTGGACAACGTATTGGTACAATCAAGAATTTATAGGGTTGGGGAGGAGAATTTGTAACTCTAAAAAGTCACTGTTGAAGCGTCCTAGATCCATTCCCATTAGTTCCATCCGAGTTTTCAGAGGGCGCCACGTGTTCCATCTGGTAATTTCTGCTCATTTTTCAGCCCAAATCTAAAGCAAAATAAATTACAACTATAAGCTAAACTAAATAATAATTAAATACAACCAAGTTTCATTTAGTTCAGTTTAATTTTAGGCTGAAAACTGAGTAGAAATACCCACATAAAACTCGTGGCGCCCTCTATAAACCCAGACGGAACTAGTTGGCATGGATCTAGGACGTTTCAGTATGGGGTCTCAGTCACAAATTCTCCTCCCCAACCCTATAAATTCTTGGTACAATGTATGACGTAGAACCTGAGACAAGTTAACAATAAAGGCGTTTAGCGCGAGTTCCAGTGATTACAATAGTAATTATAAAAAAAAAAAACCGGATTGTTCTATGACATAACTTCCGGCTGGTTTCTCCCCTTTCATTATATGTGTAGTACTCTGTATCCAGGCAATACGCAAGCGATGGCGAGTCTCTATGAGTGGGAGGGTTGGCCGTTCCTACGGTACAATACTACAGTTTACTCTAACGTCGTTACTATACAAGTCCTGTAGTACAAGACCACTCGTAAAGTAAACTGGTGCATTAACTGGTGTATTCGTAGGTCGAGTCGTAGCCAGTAAACTATCTGGCCAGACCAAAAACGATATTATGGAGGACAGACAAAAATGGCAGTCACAAAGCAACATTGCCAAGCAAATTGCTAAACGACAGGGCCATGTTCGGCAGCGTATACAGCTAACCTGTCGAGCACGGTTTTTGCTTTACGTAGCTTCAACGACAAATATTTTTAAACCCTTAAAACCAATTTTATTTACGTATACCTCTCAAGGACCATGCCAGTGGTCTGCCAGTCAATTTCGCATGGTCAGACGTCATTGTTAACAAAGTTTTTAGTCAATCTTTCCGTCGCTGTGATATTGGTGGCCACTGGCTGTGTTACTTCATCTGAAAGCTGTGGAATCACGGTTTTCGCGAATTTGACAATGGAGGGAGTAAAAAAGCCTAGAATTTGTTGAAATAGGCGGTTTTAGCACTCTAACATCATTAGCTGATTGTCAATAAAATGCGTAAGCTGCTTCTGGGTGAAAGAAGGGTGTTGGTCTTCCGGTTTTATGCAACGGAAATAAAACTGATGAAAACTGCTGCCACCGCCATAAAATATTTCAGTGACAGATCTGGCTGAAATTTGGCATTTAGTTCACATTTGACTGGGAATCCTGCATCTTTATGGTTTCACTATAGGAGAGTAAAGACTGAATTAATTTGTAATGCTATTTCTATCAACGTTGGGAACGCGCCACCTGTGATCCAAAAACTAGTCCCCTGTTGTTAGGGACATTCTTAGAGCCAGACCAAAAAAAAAGTTATTTCCGGTGTAGTCAATGGGTCGAATTATGACGATATCGAACGCCGAGCGCCTACAGATAAGGATGAGACGTTCGTGCAGCCAGAACGCGTTTCAAGGAAAAGAACGGTAGCATCTCAGTTGGCATTCTTTCGGGCTGCAACTAACGCCCTCTACTAACAGAAAGCGGCAACAGGACAAATCAACCGACAAAATTGCCCCTCTCGTCATCAGCCTCATCTGGAGGAGTGGAGGGCTACGCACCCGCCATACATGATGAGTCGATGGCTGTAAGTTTGCCACGCTCCCAGCCGAAGCCATGGCTCCAGAAGGAGAGAGGGATAATTTTGCTACGTAATTCCAATCGGAAATTCCTGGGATTTTTTTACATGCCACAATCGACATGAACACGAGGCATCACAGGGCCCTTCTCTTCCCGAAAATACCAGGGTTGGCTGAGGTCAGGATCGAACTCGGGACCTCTTACACATGAAATGGTCGTGCTAACCATTAGGCTACCTTGCCCCATGATGAGTCCCCCTGCTACACCCTGCTACAAAAGGGGATCAGCGGTTTTAACAACCACATGCTCTTTTGCTCTCAAGGTCCGGCCGGTACTGTAGCGCAACCATGGTAGAGTAAAACGGAACACAGTTACTGCAGTTTCTTCCTCCCTTTCCTCCACCCCTCTCTCCCGACTCAAAACTTTAAACGCCTCTTATCACACGTGGTCTTTAAAGCCTAACGCCGAATTCAGACATAGTTTTTGAATGAACTGGTTTATGAACGTAAACTACGTTGTACTTATTTTACTCAGGTAGGTTTCGTGAAATGAGTGCTCTTAGTGGCAGTCCTATTACCGGTAAATTGGGTTTTGCAGAACTCGGACGGATTTGTTCCCAGCTTTCATTACTCCGTGTCGCTCAATCCCTCCCTCACTTTGACAATAACAGGACGAGAAGTCAAATGGTCTTACTTAGTGGTAAACAAAAATTTTAAGCCCAAAAGGCATATATATATTTTTTTACCTCCAACTTTGGTGAAGGTTTTTGATTATCATTTCCAATGGTAGCAAAGGCCGGGCGTTCTTCTACGCTATCAATGCTGGCATAAGTGTCGGTTTCTTAGGAATGGAGAGCAGGTGAGTGAGAAAAATGATCCACTTTTCAATCCCAGGTGAGTCCATAAACCAGCCACCCCTGGCACTTTTGGGGAAAAAAGGGTCCCGAGATTGCCTCATGGTCATGTCAATCGTGACACGTTAAAGGTACTAGGAACTTCTGATTGGAACTACCTAGCCAAATTCTCTCTCTCTCGCCTTCTGGATCTACAGCAGCTTAGCCGTGAAGACGGCAAAACCTGCAGTGCGTATTATTATGTGTCTGTAGTTTCTGATTTAAAGTTTGTAGTTTGAAGTTCAGCTATAGCTTGCTGTGAAATTACATTTCCGGAGTGATGCCCAGTCTTCCAGCCATTCACCATTTTGCTATTTAGACAGAAATTAACACTACATTTCTGGGGGTTAAATTGGTGGGCACAGTAAAATTTGATGAGGGGCCTGCCCCCCCCCCCCTCCTTGCCATCGTCACTGCCTCGAGAGCCAAGTCCCGACACAGAAGAAGATTACACATCTAACTAAATATTTTGCCTCCATGCATCAGAGTAGCTGAGTAAAATCAATTACTTATACGAATTTCACACGTAATGATTTCACACGATTTCACACGATGGGACGCAGTATCCGTGCCAGCTCGGCAAAGTTTCAAAACATGGGTGGTGGGCTTCGGTACAGCACGGGACACTTTATTTATAACGTGTGAACTCCAACAGGTGCCGAGACGTGCTATATGCTATGCACTTCAGGCTCTTAAAAGGAAAACAACAATGGTGACAAGCTGGGAAAGCGGGCAGGGGGAAGAAGTAGAGAAGTCAAGAGGATAAAGAGTTAACTGTATAGTGATGAGCATTCAGGAAGAGCAAACACGAAAAACGTGACCGACCCACACGTGATATTTGTTAATAGTGAAATCCAACCGCATGCAAGACTGGCCATGGTCAAGGTTATCACGGCATCGTATGGTACGGTTCGGGGCCACAACACACTTGAATTCTTACGTGCGAAATGAGTATTACCTAAATCGAAAAGTGCCCTTAGTGGTTTAGTCGTTTCCATTGGTGCAATGCATCGTATGGTATGTGCTCCCTTATAGTAAATAAGTGGAGTACCTTAAACCATTGTACTTTACCTTTGTTCATAGCTATTGGACTGGTGCATGTAACACGGAGCGTTGAGTTAATAGGACCTATCCCTATTTCTGTTTTAGGATAGAAGAATAGAATAGGAGGAGGTTCGGCCAATCAGATTAGAACTTTTTGAAGGCTCAAATAGGAAATGTTAAGGGGAAGGTACAACCATCGCGTCAGTTGTTTTTTGACGCATGAGGGAGGAAACCGAAGTACCCAGAGGAAACCCTCGTGCAACAGGCGGGAAGCAACAGGAGAAAAACCCGTACATATACACTCCCTTTCACCAGGGAGGATTGAACCCGGGTCTGTAAGAAGCCGTAGATGTACAACTGGGACCACTTAAGACGCCCATCGAATCTGACGCCCCATTACTCGCAGCTACCTAACAAAAATATACAGAATTTAAGTCCTAGTAATTCCTATCCCGGCGAAAATCACGTGTTTACAATGTTTGCATGTTTGACCAGAACCCACAATGGCTTGTTCATTTTACGTTAATCTTATCGAGTAGACAGTGGTTTATCAACTAACTGCTCAATCGTGCAATAACGGTAGAAATAAATAGACACAAATCGCAATTCCCTCTCCACAATTCCCTCTCCACAATTCCCTCTCCACAATTCCCTCTCCACAATTCCCTCTCCACAATTCCCTCTCCATTGACTATGGCCGAGAATATTCGGTCGAATGGAGTCCTGGTCACGGCTGTGACCTTAATAACGGGTTCAGTGAGTTATCTTTATGCCAGTGGAGGATGTGGCCATAGCGATTAAGGCGCTATGCAAGTGACCTGGGGGCGAACCGGGTAGCCGGTTCGAATCCGGGTCATGCCACTCCGACGAAACGTAAGTACATAAAGGTAGCTTACTGAACTACGTTTTTTCTAATGTATCATTTTCGCTGATGGCTAATTTCCAATTTTCTTAATGCAATAACGGTCGCAGGATTAGTCCAGATGCCAGATCTGAAGACTGTAATACACCGTTCGCAGCACATGCTTTTAATTCGGAATCGAATTCCGAATTGAGAGGAATGCGAGTTAAATTTGGATTAGTTTGCTAGACCCCCGTATGGAACGTAAGAGGGAAAGCAAGAAAAAAAATTTGTTAGTTCCCCCTAGTTTCTCAACCGCTCGCCAGAACACGCCATTATCGCTTAATTAACGGACTTTGTGCTTGGCCCAACACTCACACCGTGGCGCCACCAACCCATAAATCGTTTACTTATTAAATTTTTAAATAACAGGTGCTGGAAGTCGTATAAACTCCCCTTGAAAATTAGTGCATACTTCCTTTGTTTATGTAAGGTGTATTTGAGTAAACAGTAAACGAAACGCGATTGCCACCTGGTAATGGAATGTTGCTAATTCAGAATTCGATCCACATTTGTGTTCGGAGCACACAATAAAGTGAAGTGATGCGAAGCAAAGCCTGTTTGATCCACCTATGAATGCGGATTCATTTAATTCGGATACAATTCACTTCACTTCGGATATGTCCATCCCGTTCGGAGCAAATTACCATTTAATCCGCATACGGGGTTCCCACCAAAATACAGAAATCAGTTTCCCCATGAGTTTTCCAGGTTTTCCTGAGTAGATGAAGTCATTTTCCAAGATTTACCGTAATTTTAAGAAGGAATTTTTTTTCACTAATTTTACCAGTTTTGTGTTAAAAAGGCTGAACTTTTAGATGGGAAATACATTATTTTAAAGCTTAATTTTTTCCCCCGAATTTTCCAGGTATTTCGTAAAAAAAATCAGACAATTCCCTGAGTTCTCCCTGAGTTTCGAACGTAGTTTAAATTCCCTGAATTTTCCAAGTTTTCCAAGTTGGTGGGAACCCTAGCATCTGTGAAAACGATGTGTACGATGTGTACACAACCTATGACAAGAATGTGTACTCTCAGCGCACAGACTGTGTACTGCCAGTACACAACTTGTGTGGAGGCTGAGAAAGTACACATTCATGTGGACTGTCAGTACACATCGTCTTCAGAGTACATATGCAGATTAATGATGCGTTCCGAACGGGGTATTAGTTATAGTGGGTGGGATTTTCAGAAAAGTTGGGTGGAGGGTAAGAAGAAACACGTTTCTTCTAACCCTCCACCCATCTTTTCGGAAAGGGGAAAACTTTAGCCCTCGGAGAAGGTAGGCATCCTTGCTGCCAAGCTCATTTTACCACATTTTACGTCTTTATGCAGAATTAGAGATAGGAGAGGTGGCTTGAAACAGCTGTGTTAAAATCATGGCTATACTTAACGACAGATTGAAATGTGATGGTTCAATCAACCTTTAAAGAAGGGGGGATGGAAGGGGGTTTTCGATTTTCAATCTTCCCCAATGAGTGGGAATCGGAAATAATTGAAGTGTTGAACGTGTGATTTAGCAATTAAATTAAAATTACGAACAAACACGAAACGAAAACTTAAAAAGAAATTTTTTTTCCAATTTGTTCCGCGGTTCATCGATTTTTCCGTTAACGGAAATGCTTTAAGGCAAGTGAGAATAAATTTAATCCCTGCACTAATCTCCAGCGGATTAGAGCAGCAGTGTAAACAGAAACCGTCGCTAGCGTCCCACCCGACATCGCAGCAACGGCGCGAAAATGAATTGAAAGACGACGACCGTTCTCTGACGCTGTAAAAGCTAGTTAACATCACTCAAAACCAGAATCACGTGTTGAGAAGAGCAAAAAAAGCCTAGTTAATCAAATATTAAAGAATGGTAGGATAAAGTTGGGATGCTTGAATGGGGTTAGGCTTGCTCGTATGTGGTGGTTTTACGATGTAATGTCAGCCGTTACAACGGTTTCTGGTTTTCAGTGGCGCTAAAACGAGGCGACAATTTTTTAGCACACGATGCCCTTGTGCAAATATTGATGTAGCCTAGGTGTTGGCAAATGCAATCATCTATGTGGTACCGCTGGCAAAAAAATGACGAAAACATGTGTTTTAACGCCGCTTACGGAGCCGCGTGGAGGAAGAACGGTGCGCGCTTCCGATCAGGTTTAATGCAACCAGCGTAATAAATAAATAATCTTGAGAAATAAATTTCTGTAGCGATAATGCGGAAGATATAAACTGTACTAAGCAAAAAAGTGACAACTTTTTAATTAGGAGAGAAGCTTTGAAGAAAACTCTATTTTCAGGTGTGTATGTGTATGGTGGTATCAGTGAGTGACTTTTTGATAGGGTGTTATCTAGCAAAATTGTTCTCGCCCGCTGGTACCTTCTTGATTGAATATGCTAGTGTGTTTGAAACACAAGAATTTTGGGAATTTTGCTCCGTTTTACTGTAAACTGGGAACAAGGAAACTATTTACAAGTTTGAAAATGATCATTTTGCTGCATGACTGTGATACAAGCGGAATTGATAGGGGATTCCAACGGTTAACGATGAAACTAGTTGAGATGTGGAACTTACTGGAATCATGACTGTGATATGGGCGGACTTGATGGGGATAGCGACGGTTAAGGATTAAGCTAGTTGAATCACGACTGTGATATGGGTGGACATGAAGGGGGAATTACGACAGTTAACGATGAAACTAGTTGAGATGTGGAACTTGCTGGAATCACGACTGTGATATGGGCGGAATTGACGGGGATAGCGACGGTTAAGGATTAAACTAGCTGAATCACGACTGTGTTATGGGTGGACATGAAGGGGGATTCCGACAGTTAACGATGAAACTAGTTGAGATGTGGAACTTACTGGAATCACGAC
>JAHWFP010142339.1:0-12383 GCA_023313725.1 Lithobius niger | reverse complement strand
TAACAAAAAATTGCCTAGGAAAATTATTTCGTTAGGAAAAATTCGTTATCTTATTATGACTGATGATAAGACTGCAATCATTCACTCAAACGACGTCGGAGTTAGCAAAAATCCAGGTAGCGCTGTTTCCATGGCAATGACCCTTTGCCATCGCGATTAAATTCTAGCTGTGGAAATGCCGCACCATTACAATTTCGAACAGTAAGTTACAGCCAGCACTCATGAATTAAAGTAGCACTATCGCCGATTAAAAAGCGAACGAAAATACCATGGCCCCATCTAGCGGCAGTGATTCTGTAAACCTTTACAGCTTGCTCCCAGGTTCACGAGGACATAACAAATTTTTACTCAATAATGAAGTAATTCGTGGCTTGTTTGTTTCGTGAAAAGAAATGCCGTTGTGCATCCCTTCGCTTGGTGAAAGCAAGTGCTAGAAAACGCTAGATGTTGCCAGATTCTGCCTACTTTCAAATGGTGATAGTGCCAGTTAAATTTTTGAATGTGAGATAGAAAGAAAGAATCAGGCAGATGATTCAGCGCCATTTGTTGGCTGAAAACCCTAGCACAACGATTGAAAAACGTGTTTGGATTGTATAAAATGTCTACGTATATATTAGTCGTTCTTTCCGTTATTATGAATAAGTAGGGCCAAGAAATCGACAATATGAGTGAAAATTTACGAACATACCTTTAGGGTTTGAATTAAAGGGACATAAATTGCTGTTGGCTTTCCTGCATGACTCAGTTTTGCGGCATTAGTTCAAACATATGTAAATGTTGCCAACACATTCATTTTCTTGATTTTTTCTTGCGTGCGAGGTGATTTAACGACATTAACTCTAACTTGTGTAAATGTTGCCAACTGCAATCTCATCGGGTCGCACGATATACCGGAAGGATTTATGTCCTTTTAAACCAATGAACTTAAACTTTCCCTACGCGCTACAGAAAATTTCACTCAAAAGCGGAAAACTTTGCTACATAACGTAAAATGTTCCACGCATATCTTTGCGTTTGGGTATGTGCGAAAGATGTTGAAATGTTTAGACCATCTTTGCTTAATTGGCCAACAAAAATGTCATGTATCGGGCGGGAAATTTTGACACTCAGCCGTTAATTCCAACCTCTTCTTAGTGTAATGAAGTGTTGGTTCGGACATTTAGAATTAGTGAAAGTGCTTTACTTGCAACAAACTATTTGGGTCACGATTAATTTATTGTCATTGGCAGACAGACAATCGTGCAACCTATTTCGCTAACCCACTGACCGATCGTCTTCACTCTCAAGACCACCTGGCATCAACAACAACAAACCTTGATGGACGGCGCTCATCACAAATCTGTCAAAATTATTTCTTAATTACTTTCGCAGCCAGTGAAGTGTGCTTAAAATGGCTCGCTCGCGTACATAATGCGCAGAAATGGATTTTCTGCCTTAATACTTAACTTCTACACGTCCTCCCTTTTCCAGCAACTGTATAATGAGCTCTAGAAGTCTCTCAGTCAAAACTGCTCTTTTCCGCTCTCTTTACTTATTAAATTACGTAGAGTACAAATGTGATAAAAAAAAATTATGGGGTGGAGGGGGACGCACCATTCGTACCATGCTGGATCCGCCCCTGACGTGAGATTGTTTGTTTCAGTGCTTAACGAATTCTTTACTACTACTTCCCTGTCCCGGTATATTAATTTCTACATGTATTTAAATTGTTTGTATAATAATAATAATAATAATAATAATAATATTTGTTGCGATAGCAACGGGTCTGGCAAGGACTGGGGAGTCACTTAAATTTAAATGTAAATACAGTGTACAATATATGGCCAAGGAATGGATGATGGTAACAGTTTTGGGGAGACCAATGCCTTACCACCACGGTTAGACCTGCCAGGGACTCAAAGGACCCCCGATGGCATCGCCAAACGTGCAGGACATGGGAAGGGTGTGGACAATGTTGAAAGGCCCCAAAATGATGCTGTATAATTAAAAAGTATAAACAATGCTAAATAATTGTATGCTACGGTGAATACTAAAAACTAAATCACCCAGATAGTGGGATTTGTCAACACTTAAAAAAAGTAATATATATACATATATACATATATATGTATATAAATGTATAAATGTATAAATGTGTATATGTGTATAATGTGTTTATATATGTGTATAATAACTGTTGGGCTTTATGTATGGCAACTGTTAACTTGACAGAAGCCGTCTTCGTGATTTCGGCAGTGTAACTTTGGTTCATTGTTTTTATAATTATTATTTTTGGTTTGTTATTAAGAAAATAGATCATTATTCGTTTCAATTTTTTGTTTAATTCTCATATGGTCGTGGCAGCTTGGCGGTGAACAGTTCATCCTAGGTTCCTGAAGAATTTATCTGGTCAGAGACCGGGAAGGGGGACATGGCAAAGTTCCTGTCTTACCAATCATTGACAGTTATGCACCTTCCGTGGCTGTGGGATCTATTCTGGACAGTATTTAGGTTCCTACCATGGTCGGAGATTTCCTGGTTCGAATCCCCGGATTAAAGGTACACTCCGCATGCCTTATAACAGCCACGTGCCGATCGCCACGTCATGCGCATGTTACAGTCGCACCGTTTCGCGAAACTCTGCATAGTAATACAAGGCCAACTAAGATAGTAGCTGGGTTCCTCGCAGCGAGGAACACAGCTATATATCTCATTTGGCAATGGGCATAGTAAAATGACTCGTACCGGGGCAAAAATGAAACGGAACGTGCTTTCAAAATTTGGATATGTGTGACCTAATGTTGTAAAACTAAACCACGTAAGAAAGTCTTTGCTTTTGCAACATGTTCACACTTTTTGAGTGAATGTAGCTAAAATGACTCGCACCGAAAAATTTGGATTTGTGTGACCAGTGTTTCAAAACTGGATCACTTAGAAAAGCCAATGTATCAGGCAGTACCTTTCAGCGATTTAATCGGGGAAAAAGCGAATGGTCGACAACAGCGACTACTCTTGAGAACACGACGTACACTAAACTGAGAAAGAAAGTCAAATATCTCCCCTAACTTGGACTCGAATCCAGGACCTTCAGTTTGTTTATGTGATTTGCACAGAATGAAGCCAAACAGTGACTGACCTTATGCACACTCATGCCAAAAGTGCCAAGGTAATGTGCCAAGTTTGCTGGTTTATCTTGACACACGCTAGTGTGGCGCTGCCAAGTAGATGATCGGCCAAGTAGATGAGACTAATTTTGACTGAGTGAGCAATTCCAGCTTCATTGCGTAATTCACATTAAGCTCGGGAGGAGTAAATGAGGGGGGCGATGCGCTGATTGAGTGAGTGAAGCGAACGAAAATCAGCGTTTGTTAGCCAGTTTGTTCAAAAATGGGATTCAACAAACTTAAGCATGTGAAGCATGGATGTACAATAAACCAAACTGTGTCAACTTGGCTGATGTAACAGCTAATTAGGGAATCGCAAAGGTTAAAATTATGAATGAGAAAATTTATAGACATAAACTTCTTCCAGAAAAAACGGTAGAGGTGACGATAAGACCGAGTCACCTTTTGTAAATTCACAGTCCTATGAAAGTTGTGATATCCACCCAAAACCAAAACTGGTATAAGAGAAGCAACCAAGTTTCCAAAACAGGATCGGCCTTTCAAAGTAGTGATATCATTCAACGAGGGAAAGGCCGCCAAGGTTAATCCTATTAGCCACGTTAATCGCACCGAATAATACTTTGGACGAATGAAACCTTGAAGATTGCTACCGCAAGTAGCAATCTTCTAGTTTTCATTTAACTTCCAAAGTATCAGTACGTGCGATTAACTTGGCTAATAAGATTAACCTTGGCGGCCTTTCCCTCGTTGAATGATATCACTACTTTCAAAAGGCCGACCTTTTTTTGGAAACTTGGCGGCTTCTCTTATACCAGTTTTGGTTTTGGGTGGATACATTGAACTGAATTGAATTGAGTAACAATCACTGCATATTATATGCTTGCTGTAACACTGTAATCTGGAAAGAAAACTTTTTTAAAGGTGTCGTGGCCCGAAGCTTAACACCCTAAAAAGAGATAATACAACATCCAAAAACAAACGCATCACCACTCCACAGTCGGTATAACACTGTAATCTGAGAAAGACGAAGGATGCCAAATACAATAAATAAAATAAAATAGAAGGCAAACTATAATAATAATAAAAAAAAACAGAAGGTACAGCAAAAGGAAGGTTGTATTGAAGTGCACAATATGTATCCCACGCAAAATTAAAAGACAAAGGTAAAAGGAAGAAAATAGGAGAAGAGATGGAAGAGGGGATGAGTAGGGGCAGTGTGGAACTGGGAGAAAAGAGGAGGAGGAGAATGAAAAAGTGGAGAGGGCGAAAAAAGAGGAGGATGAAAAAAAAAGAGAAAAAGTCGAATTAACGTCCTATTCAACTGCCATTACTTAAAAAGAAGCCATATCACGTTAGGAATCAATGGCCTTCAAACAATGCATTTAACGTGTTCAGTCATAGACAAATGTATGGCCACAAACAAAGGAAATTAGTTGAAAATACAGATGCAGCATTCACAAAGAATGGATTTCAAAGAAGAATTGACAAGTAAAATTTCTGTTAGAAAATACAAATGCACTATTTGCACAAAAAATGTCGTTTTCAGACAAATGTTTACAAAGTAAAATGTCTTATACAATTTCTGTCAGGTCAAGTACGGGGATTTTGGGGAGTCTCTGGGCAGAGGATGGGGAAAGACTTGTGTTGGTCTCTCAATTTGTAATGCTACGTTTGTATGCCCTTTCTACTAGTTAACACATAAACGTACAAACACAAATAGAGACAAAACAAACGACCTAAACAACAATGAGCCTGCATGTTTCACAAATTAGAAATACACGCACAAAATACATCCATAGCCACTCACATGAAACAGCATTATAACATCAACCCACAAACACGCGCATGCACGAAACAAACAAACAAACACGGTGCACTTTGTTATGTCCTGCAGTGCCCACTGCCCAGACGTAGTCAGCCGATGACTGATTTGGAATGATGATTTAATCAGATTAGAGCTGCAGCAAGCTGATCACACCTCCTGCATGAACCATGACCAAGCGAGTCTGCCTCTGTCTCTCTTGTCTCCAAGAGAAGTATCCTCTGGAGTTCTACAGAGAGATGGATTCCTGTTGCAGGCAAAGCATGCAGGGCCAAGGAAGAGTCATTGTAACAGTCTTGAGGAAGGGAACCATGACAAGCTCCACCTCATATGGCTGCGCCAGTCCGTCGCAAATACATTTCAGATTACAACTCGAAATTACCAAGCAACACATTCAAAACAATGGATACTTGAAAAACGCCAAGACAAAACATTACGTGAGCATTCATTAAAAATGTAGATGACAAATCCGAAGCACAATACATCGATGCATTTCAGCCGCACCATCTCAATCCAAAGCACATTCATGTACGGTAGCACTGATACACAAAATTTGTGTGGCTCAGTAGTCCGTTCACGGCTTATTCCTACAAGATTAAAGAGTGCTACACCCATTTGTGACCGGTGCACACGACTTAGTCCATGACACTGTGGCCCATCACATTACCCAGACTGAACTGTTTTACCACCAGGTCGCTACTGACCACAGTCCATGTAAATGGATTTGTACTTTCCAAATCCGAGCCAGCAGATGCACATTGTAAGCGGTACGACACATAATCGGAAGCCATGAGAGAACTAATGAATTTGGACACTGCCATGCTCGACTCCATTCCACCAACTTTTTTGGCATTACACAAAGATTCAGCTGCTCATGATGAAGCGGATGGGGTGCAACAATCCATTTTCCTCCAAACACATAAGTCTAGGATCTCCTTTCCTATGATACGTGTAACTCCACAGGTTCACAAATGAAGGTATTCCTTCGACCACCGTCACCAATGTAGAAGATCATGCAGTATACGTCAATTGTATCTGTATATGTGGTTGCTGAGAAAGAGGCAACTATATGGTTGCCTCTTTCTCAGCAACCACATATTGGCATTCTGCCAGGTTAGTTGTGGTTTGGGGGTTCTTCTTGCTGTGGTATTAATGTTTCGACCCTGCTCGCTGTCCTTGTCAAGCCCTTCTGCCAGACCTGTAGTGGTGTCTACGTCTTCCCAACCACTAGCTTCATCCCGCCCTTCGGATTATTCCGGTGGGTTCTGTCTCCCAGCTGCTGTAGTTATTCCATGACATCTTCTTTAGCAGGGTCATGCTGGTCCAGAGTTGGAGGTGGAAGTATAATTCCATGTCTATACTGGTTTTGATGTCAGATGCATCGTTTCTGGCAGCAATTTGAAACGTAACTGGGGATTTCTTCCTTAAGACTTGATACGGAGCCTTGTACTCGGCAGCTAGCTTTGCCATGAATCCAACTTGAGCATTCGACCGAGCATACTGCTGCATGGCTCGGTTTTAAAAGTGCTTTGACAAACCATGCAACCTCTGGATCTATGCTCTGTTCTTCTTTCAGGTGCCCCTTGTCCCATAGGGACACAACTGGCTCGTCACACGGAGGAACAGTATCCGAAATATTGCCGTAGTCCTGTTGAACTCGATTCTTGGAAGTATGCAGGAAGTGCATGTCCATGGGAGGATTCCTGGACAGCACATCAACGACAATGTACTACTTGCCAGACAGGTGTACGACTGTGAAATCAAACATCTGCAGCCTGTTTGCCCAGGTGTGTGGTACATCCTGAGGTTTTATTGTTGGACTAGCGGAGTCGCTCGCTTCGCTCGCTCATTCCGCGTCGTCTCACTCCCCTCCCCCCCCCCCCATTAAGTTGCCGTTCGGTCGGTAGATGGCATCGTATGTTCGCGCTGCTGGACGTTGCGTTCTGTGCGCAGCTACTATCTCAGCGGGCCTTGGCTGCTACTCTTATAATTTGCCGTTCCGTCGGTAGATGGCATCGTATGTCCTGCTGGCTGCGCTGCAGATGCAGATGACTGCTTCGTATGTCCTGCTTGCTGCTGCTGCTGGCTGCCTTGCGGATTTTGTGTAATTATATATATATATAGCACCCATTTAAGTGCTTCGTTGTTCGTAATCAACAGGAAGTGAGTCCCTTTGAGGTAATGCCTCCACTTCTCAACCACTTCCACCACAGCCAGTGCTTCTTTCTCAAAGGTCATCCAAACCTTCTCATTGTCCTTCAAGGTGCGTCTGAAGAACTCGGTGACTGTTCGCTGCCCACCGTGTTGTTGCAAAATCATCACTCTTCGACCTGTATCCAAGGCATCTGACTTGATGATAATTTTCCTTGGTAAAAACGTGTAGTCCCAGCACCTTAGAGTTTAGGAATTTCTCTTTCAAGGATAGAAAGGCTTGTTCATAAACTTCACCCCCATGAAATGGCTCGCCCATTTTGAGTAATTTATACAGTGGGGCTGGGCTGCTGTTTTCCCCAAAGGATCTAATGAGTTTTGTGAAGAAATTGATGAACCCAAGAAATTCATGCTCTTTTTTCTGTGACTTCGGACAAGGGTAGTTTTTCAGTGAAGCACAGTGGTCCCAGGTTAATTCGAGACCCTTTGCTGAGACTTTGGGCCCGAGTACTGACACTTCCGGCATACAGAAATGACACTTGTTCTCGTTAGTGTAAATCCATGCTTGTTGAGAGCAGGAAAGCTCTTCAGTGCTTGGATGAGATCCGGAAAGGTGCACGTTGTCATGATTATGTCATCGATGTACACGATGCACACAATCCCGTTCAGGTCTCCGAGGACTTTCTCTATCGTGCGTTGGGAGGTGGCAGTCGATGGTTTGAGGCTGAATGACATCACTTTCCACCTAAACACTCTGTGATGGCTCACAAATGTTGTGAAGTCCTGTGATGCTTCATCCAGTGGAATTTGATAACAGCTTGCTCTGCATCTACAATGGAGACATATCTAGTGCCCGCTAGGAAGATGAACACTTCATCCGATATTGTATTCGGGTTGTCACCCGACTACAGGTTCAGTTTCCTGTAATTTAGTACAGGACGGTAGCCTCCATCATTCTTTTTCTGCTTGAGAAAGAAATGCCAGCCACATTTACTGAAAGTCGGTTCTGTCTGATTGATTTTGTCAATTTCTTTGCGAACTTCAGGATTCGCTTGATATATACGATGAGACTGTGGTTTGAGGACGTCATGAAACTCTATTTTATAAGAACAAAAAAACAAACTATACAAAAAACCGTAGGGGAAGGCCTGAAGGTATTCAAATTGACCTTCAGACATCTTGTTGAAATCCTCCATCCCATTCACACTTTCCGCTCACAAGATTGGGTTACCATGCAGAGCAGCTGGGTCGGCTCCCCGTTATGACAGTGGGAACACAAAAGTCTTCATTTCCCGGGAAATAACCTGTATCATTAACCAAGTCGATCCTGAGATTTGGTAACCTTAAGAAGGACTTCCCCAAAATGCATCCACAGGCTAGATTCTCGTAGGTCTTAACTGCAATGAGAGACGTTTGCCATGAACAGAGAAGGGAATGTCGATGATTTCAACTGATGTCATGACCGTTCCGTCGGCGATTTGTGATTGCGATTCTTTGTTAGGTTGAAGTGGAGCATCTGACCAGATCCGAGCAAAAAAACTGCGAAAGTATTGCGTTATCAGATGACCTGCAGTCCAATTCCGCATAAAAATTGACATTCTGAACAGTAATGGGAAGAGTATGAGCAGGCGCATTCAATATGCTAGATTTAAAAGACAGTTTGTCTTTCTTCGAGTTCGGACAGGTACGAGAAAAATTTCCAAGCTCATGACAGTTGAAGCATTCACAACTCGTGATTATGGCCCATTTTGGCTTCAAGGTTCCCAGAGTTGAATCCTGCTTTTGATTTTGGCTTCCATCAGACACGGACAAAGCTTGGTCCTGCACTGCGGGTGCTGAAGTGCCAACGTGCGCTGAGCTAACTTGCGATGACTGGCTCCCACCATCCTTGCATAAGGCTTGTATCCCATGAAGTTTTCTTTGCTTCAGCGAATTTGTAGATGTCCTGATTGATCTTGCGATTTCTCGATCAGTTTCGCTGGTTGCGTCAGGCACCTCATGCTGAAAAGCATGCTTTTCTTTGTTTCTTTGGCCCCTGGCAAAGCTTCATCCCCTGCAGTTTGTGGTCTTGTCGAATTATTCTTCCCTGCTGCACTTGCATCCTTAGCATAGTCTGATGACGAGTGCGCGGAAACTTGAGCGTGGAATTATGATGCTCACTGCAGGTTTGGATTAATGGTCGTTGGTAAGAACAAAGCTTTCTAAGTGCGGTCTACTGTTGCCTCTTCGTCAACACTGTTGCCACCAAACGCTGGAGTCTGCCAAGTGAAAAGATCTACCATGTCTTCCCCCAACTTTCTAACTATTTCTATACCCCTCAGCCGCCGCGCTGCAAACATTCTGAGTTAGCCGATTAGCCGCCGAATATTTTTTGGCGGCCGTCTGACCTAGCTGCCGAAAAAAATAGGCGAGAGCCACAAATTTTGAAGTTTTAATGCATCAAAATGAAACGAAACAGTCATGGAATTAGTTGTAACTTGTCTCAAACGGTAAGTTGTTCTCGACTACCTTATTTTTCATAGTTTTAAAAACCATATTCGCTTGCCAGCAACTTATACGTGCGTGTATTTGTGTGGTAATTAGCATGCATGGTTACTTCCGATTTCGTTTTTAGAGTTCGAGTAATGATAGTCAGGACACATCGCCGTGGAAGCATTACTTAAAAAAACAATGAGTGGTGATGTGGCTCTGATTTTTAATTTGAGGGTTCTTTGCAAATTTTTTCCTGCTTTCATTTGTGATTCAACAAGAAATGCATTAGGCCTATGTCCCCTTCCCCTACCATTTTCTTATGCAGTTAGTTTCGTCATTGATATCTTTGCTACATTTCGATCGATTTAGCCGAAAATTAGCCGTCAGCTATCCGAATTTATAGTTGGCCGGTGGTGGCCCTAAAATTTGTGGCTAGCCGCAAACTTATCCGAAATGTATGTTAAGCCGGCTGAAAATGACAAAATAATGCGGTTGAGGGGTATAACTGTTTCCCGCGTAGCTTCCAAATTTGCCCCGAGTTGTCCATAACTCTGTTATCCTTTTTTGCGATTTGCAATGCTTCCAATTTCAGATACAATGGTTGCAGGTTTGATTCGATGATCGATTTTCATAATTCAGTTAAATAGTCATGTTGTTCATTTTCCGTCATCGTGGAGCGATCGTTGGGATTTTCACCAAGTAGCGCGGAGGTGTCGCCCTCTCTCGGGAACATTTCACAACTGACCGAAGCGTGATGTGGGATCAAGGCTTCAGTTGCACTAAAACGATGCACTAAAATTCATTTTATTGAATAAAAAAACTTGCTTTTGAACGCCTAAAGCCAGTTAGATTGGACGCAATAAGGTTAAATTGCGAGTATTTAGCTGTAAAATCATCCCATCCATGTATTGAAACGTGACTGACGTAACGGTCAAATTCCTACAATGGGTAGTTAGCGTAACTCACACACATGACGTTTTCATTTTACAATTCAGAAAATTGTTCCTGGTTTTGAGTTTCGTTATCTCTACTACCCAGAATGCAATACAGTTCTACAGGAAGCGACGCTGCCTCTATCTTCCTTCCGTTCTGTTGCTATGGGAAAGGCCTGAAGGTGCGTTGCGTGACAACAAGAAATAAATATGTGGGATCCTCCAAAAGGCAAAATGAAATGACGTTACCATTTAGGACGGCGTCACCGCTGTGTGATGTTATCAATCGCTGTGTTGGGGTGATGTTTTCTAATTTTACCATTGAAAGTAAGCATAACTGGCGGCAACCTCGTCATATTCCAGCTGTCCGACGTAGTTTGGGTGATAGGATTTGAAAATGTCCAGCGGGATTGCAATGAAATAAACTCACATAGTCCAGCCAAAGCTACACATTTCCAATGGCCATTGACCAAAATTGCTTCGAACAATTTTAACAGTCCAGATACTCGCACATGCGGTATGTGTGGCAAGCGGCCATAGTGAAGGCACTGACCTTCCTCACAGAGTCCATCTCAAATTTCTTCAAAATTTCACATAACTTGTTCTGTCGCCAAAATTGTTATGTCCTGTGGTGCCCGGATGTTCGGACATAACTAACGGTGTGGGGAGAGAGCCGATGATTTGGGATGATGATTTAATAACCTCAAGCTGATAATGCCTCCAGCAAGAGCCATGACCAGGTGAATCTCTTTCTAATCTCCAAGAGAAGTAGCCTCACGAGTTCTACGAATTCGGGTTCCGGCTGCAGGCAAAGCAAGGAGGGCCAAGAGAGAGACATGGTAACAGCCTCAGGGAAGGAAAAGTGTGTTCACTTTCTGACATTTCCATGGAATAAAAACAAACAAAAAATTGGAGTTCAAATTATACTTCGTTTCGTTCGCGTGAATTGTGTTGTTTTTTTCTTGTAATAATTGTGTCTGTAATAATAAAAATAATAATAAAAAAGTTTGTTGCAAGTGCAACTAAAATGTCAAGGATCTGGTGGTCACTGACTGCCATCCGAAATTAAAACAACAGCAAAAAATGTTAAAAATTACCAAAATGTGGGATTTTAAGAGTTTAAAACGAAGACAATGGCCCGGCTACAGAGGAAGGATAGATGGTATTGGGTTAGGGTCACAAATGCTTTACCACCAAGGTTAGACCTACCAGGGACGCAATGGTCCCCGATGGAATCGCCAAACATGAGGGACAAGTGAGGGGGAAAGCTGTATCATTGTCAATGTTTCTTTAAAAAAATAAAAAATAAAAAATAATGCATCGCAGTAATAAGCTTGGCCTAAACCATTTGTCAATCATAATCAAGATAAAAAAAATATAATAAAAAAGTTTAAAAACCAAGTTGAAGGTGGTATGGAAACAGACAGGACAAAGGATGCTACTTACGCCGGTCCACGAACTTTTGTTTAATTAACGGAGTATTGTTGTGTGTTTTGGTGGTGTTGAGAAATGGCAGCGTAGCTGCCAACAGCTCCGAAGAATAATTTGTACTGTGAAAAGGCAGTGGTGGGGATTTTTCGTTTGGCTTAACAGTGAGTTATAGGCTTAGAAGATACTTGCCTCAGCCTACCCTATTGCATTAGAGAATAGATTACATGCCACAGTCATCTCGACTGTGGCATGCAAAAGATAATTCCAAGAGCTAATAAATGTTCAGCACATACGTAGGAGGTCCCTACTCATGGTGGGTGAGGTGATGTAACCTGTACAGGAGTTACAAAGACCCGATGCAGCAGTAGTTTCCATGAGACCCACAGGAGATTTGAGATAACTGTTAAGGAGTGGGAGATAGAGAGGAATGACGACGAGCTGGTTTGTTGGCTTTAGAGATCGTTTATTTTC
>JAHWFP010142328.1:0-11377 GCA_023313725.1 Lithobius niger | reverse complement strand
TGTTCTAGTTTTCATTTAACCTTCGAATTATTAAGCGGTGCGATTAACTTGGCGAATGTTTTGGTGTGTTGATATCACTCCTTTGAAGGTCCGAACCATTCGGAACTTGGCGACCCCTTTTACCAGTTCTGGTTTTTGATATGATCGACATATCTGGTGAGGCCCAATTAAACCTGCATTAACAACCATTATTTCAACAAAACAAGTATGATGAGTTAAGTTACTTTTAAGCTAATAAAAGTTTTAACAATTGACCATTCAAAACAATTAAATGAGTGCTGTTGACACTGAAACACTGACGTTTTTCATGGTGACGGTAAGTTTCTTAACTTTTTTCAGGTTTCAGCATTAAAAAAACGTAGTTAATCTGCATCAATTACCTACAAATTTAGTTCCTGTATTGAATTCTGTGGTAGTCGTTCAACCTTCTTGTGGCAGGAACCATGCATAGACCATAATCATCGACTGGAATACGTCAAAATGAAGCTCGAGTTCAAGGTCCATTGGACCCAGCATCGCGTACCAAGACTAGACACTAGCTGGGCTGCTCGGCTCGGTTAATGGACATAATTGCTTTGCCGATCGTGCTCTGCTCGCCGAGAATCGACTCGGCAGCTCGGTATCAATACAGCCTTAGTTATAACCATTGTTAGTATTGTCGGCATCGTCTCTGATTGGATGGCCATACTTAAGACAACGACAACGTGTATACTGACGTGCGTATCTAGACACACGCTAGTGTATCGTCACAAATCTAAACAACGTTGCCAAAGAAATTTGTGTCTACATCCATTTCCATTTATGTTTTTATTGAGGCCCTAGCCTGATGCCATGTACCCCATAACTAATCCCATGGCTTAGAGCTACAACACCAAATCAACTCAATTAACACAACGTCCAATTCACGAAAACAACAATGTGAAGATAAAGCCAAAAACTGCTAAAGAGGCCATCAAGTTGAGAATGCTGCCGTCTCACAAAGGAGTGATTTGAACTAAATAAAAATAAATTATAAACATTAAAACAAAACCTAAAACTGGTAAAGAGACTACTAAGTTGAAAATGGTTTGGCCTCTCAAAGAAGTGATATGAAATTAAAATATTGGAAAAATGGCCACTCAAGCTATTGTTGACGTGGCACTTTATACAGGGTAATTGAGCTGAGTCTAATACACAATTAATATAAAAAAGTGGTATTATATCGAAAGCCAAAAGAGGTAAAAGGGACCGCCAAGTTCCGAATGTTTCGGCCCTTCAAAGGAGTGATATCAACACACCAAAATATTCGCCAAGTTAATCACACCGACCAATAGTTCGAAGGTTAAACGAAAAATAGAACACTGCTACTTTCGGTAGCAATGTTCAAGCTTTCATTTAACTTGCAAAGTATTACACGGTGCGATTAACTTGGTGAATGTTTTCGTGTGTTGGTATCACTCCTTTGAAGGGCCGAACCATTCGGAACATGGCGGTCCCTTTTACCTGCTTTGGCTTTTGATGTAATATCACTTCAGTTTTTTTTTTTTAATATTGTGTATTAGACTCAGCTCAATTAGCCTGAATAAAGTGCCACGTCAACAATAGTTTGAGTGGCCATTTTTCCAATATTTTAATAGAGGCTGAACCATTCTCAACTTAGTCGTCTCTTTACCAGTTTTTGGTTTTGTTTTAATCTTTATAATTTATTCTTATTTAGTTCATATCACTCCTTTGTGAGGCAGCAGCATTCTCAACTTGGTGGCCTCTTTACCAGTTTTTGTCTTTATTTTGACAGTGTTTGTTTTCGAGAATTGGACGTAGCCACTAATTTCTTTGGTTAAGCCCATGTAGGCCTAGAGCTGACGTATGAATAAATCAATCAATCAGTATACACGTTGTCATTGTCCGAAGTTTGGCCATCCAATCAGAGACGATGCCGACAATACTAACAATGGTTATAACAATAGTTTCGTAATTACGCACCCTCCCAAGTCCCAAGTACACCCCCACGCTGTAAACCAGAAAAGGTATGCAGTTCGTATCGTACTGCAGCCATTCGTAAAATTTCATAGCTGAAAGCCTTTCACTATCTCGGTACCAGTGAATAATCACCCTATGGAAATTTACATGGGGATGAGCGAACTAGAAACTAGAAGTATAGAAACTAGAAATTAGTAACCCATTTGCAACGTTATAGAGGGTCAGATTTTGCATTGAAGCCGCGTAACTGACATTCCTATACAAGTTAATTTTTGTTAGCTGGGTCATTGCTCTCCATTTTACCACAACTTAAAGGGATACCCAGCCTGCCATATAACATTCCGCATGCCTTATAACAGCCAACCGCGCATTTATCACCTGCAAGGTCAACTGAGACAGTAGCTGCGTTCTCCGCAGCGACGAACGATACTACTGTCTCAGTTGGCTTTGGGAATAGTACACGAAAAAGCATCAACTTAAAGATTGTGTCGTCACAAACCGGAATGATTTTCGTATTTTAAAATCACACTCTATAATTTTTTAGGCTAGTATATTATAATTTTTCTTCGGCAATCTATTGGCATAATTAATTTTAATTTTTACCGCATTAGTCTTTTAGATGTTTGATCTCATAGCAATTACTAGCAAACGATTAAAATTAGTACATGTGCACACACAGATGAAACTTCAAGGTCATTGTAGTCACGCAAACGATCATATACGTGCAGGATACGTAAATTTATTTAACAATTATTCAACAGAAAATTTCCTAGACGCCACATTTTAAAACGGATTTTTACCAAGAGATTGACTAACGGTAAGGAAATAGACCTTTGGGGGCCGTACTTGATGTGGAGGATCGAGAAAAATGGGGCTGGGAGAAATGTACTTTTAATTTTAATCTTTTGTGCCGCATTATTATTTTTCTCCAAGTACTTGAAATGTGCTCAACTCTGCTTCATGACATGATGTAAGACATTTCTACACGGCGCCGCGCAACAATGGTTTACGTCCCCGACAATTGAATTGTGCATGTTTGTTGCCTAACTTGGCGCGACACACTAGCGAGTGTCTAGATGTGTATCCATCTGCCGCACTTGAAATAGTACGATAAAAATTGGAGAAAGGTTAGAGGTACGGAAATTTCTACGACTTCGTGTTAGCCTTGTTTTGGTCAATAATGTTCGGTTTATGACTACAAAAAAAATACATATTTGGACGGAAGGGAGGGGCCCCCCCCGAAGCAAAATGGGAATTACGTCAGCGTTTCTTTAGCCTTAAATAACGCTGAATTGCGTGGAAGACTGGCGTGCGTGTTGGGGTAGAGGGGTAAAATTCATGTAAAAAGAAATTAAGCGGCAAAGCTGAAACAAAAGCTGGCTATACAGGAAATTGTGGGGTACATTTTTGTGTGGTTAGTTTATCGTTTTTCAATACACCTAAAAAGAGTAAATAAATTTAGAGTAATCAAACTCAGTGCAGTACGATTTCCCCCTCTCCCCCTAATTTACTGATGAATTTCCCGCAACGTAAGGTGTTCGTAGATTTAAAAAGTGTAAAAAACCGATGAAAAAGAACGAAAGGAACGGGAAGCTGTAAAGCAACGAAATTTTGTGGGCTTTTTTTAAACAAAAATAATAGTGTCAGATAAACACTCCTTATGTGGTGGCTTCTTACAAGATCGCGTGATCACTCATGTGCCGTATTGTAGTCCCAAAACTTAGGACAGCATTTTTTTTTTAATATAATGCGCAATATACTATACTGTATACACTTTTCAAAGCACCTTCACGCATTCTGAATTTTTAGTATTGTCTTGTTTGTATGTCTGCTTTTTCAACTACATACGTCATTCACACATTTCTATCCTCCTCTAGTAAAGGATGCATCCTTATTGTTTTTTAACAGATAATTATTAGTTTTAACAAGAATTTATTGAGGTTTGGTTTTAATCATTGGCAGGAAACTTCAGTTTTAGAATCTAGAAACTTGAATCTTGGATAGTTGTGAAAATATGTATTACATTTTCACAGCTATCAAAGATTTAATTGTTTTTCCTAATTGTTTTTGACAGATACCATGCACGGCGATAGCCGTGTATATGTATGATTGAAGTCCTCTCTCCAGCAAAACTAAAACTAATAATTTCTCCGTTTCTATTGAATATATTTCGACCAAACTTGGCCAGATAGTAGATAGCAACTTTTCCAAACTTTACACCAACTTTTATGCAATTCCGTGCAAGAGTAAACGTAGGGAGCCACACGTAAATTTGAAAACTTTTCACTTGTTGTTGTTGTTGTTCTTGTCTGACACGGTTTCAGAAAAAACTACTGCACCTACCTAAAATCTGAAATATGATCTGAGCCAGAAATTTTCCTGGGCTTCAACCTTACAGGGACCACGTTTTCGATTGATCCATCCATTCCGGAGTTACGGGACCCTAAACGATCATTTTGATTGTTTTACATTGTTTTAACCATTGTATTTAGGGAACAATGTCACTCAGCAAACTCAAGATTCATTCTTCGTCCACGTGTTATGTCTTTGCTAAAAAGTTGATTGTTGAACGGGAAAATTAAAAAATCAGATGACCAGGGCTTCGGGCAGATGACCAGGAGTGGTTAACGCTCGTTAAACCCTTTTACCCTTTAACCCTTTTTAAAAAATCAGTGTTTCAGCTAAACGCATATATTTTTAAACCAAACTAAGCTGCGTTGGTTAGTTTCGGCCTCGAAACTGGCAGCTAAAAACGATAGAATTTCGTATTTATTTCGCAGATGCAGGCTTTCAGAGCTGACTTGAATTGTTTCAAAGTAGCCAGCAACAATCGACTGCATGCATAAACCTTTGTATCGTGACGCCATAGCCGTACAAAAGGTACACGGATTACAAACAAAAACGTCACGTGTACCGTAAAAAAAGGGGTTATATGATTGAATTTTCACTTGTTAAAATGTACACGGATAAAAATTGATGATTTTTAATTGAAATAATCAAATGTACAATTCAGAAAATTGCATCTGTTTAAGTACTGTTGTGCTTTACGAATCAAATATTTAAAACGTAAAGTACAACAGCACTTAAACAGATGCAATTTTCTCAATTGTACATTTGATTATTTCAATTAATAATCATTAATTTTTATCCATGTCCTTTTTAGCAAATGAAAATTCAATCATATAACCCCTTTTTTACGGCACACGTGACGTTTTTGTTTATAATACCAAGAATTTATAGGGTATATGTCCAAAACTATTACTAGGAAATAATTATTCAAAATCACAAAGGTATTACAGATAAATCAAGTTCAGTTTAGTTTATACAACATATCTAAAATACATACAAGTACGTACACGTACACGAGACATAGATAGCACACTGATGATTTGTGATTTTCCTCTAGGCAAGCATACTCGATCAACTTAGACGGAAATTCACAGTTATATGTGTGAAGTACGAATTTCATAGGTATAACAACGAAGTTCATAGTTGTATGTGTGAAGTATGAATTTCATAGGTATAACAACGAAGTTCACAGTTGTATGTGTGAAGTATGAAGTTCATAGATACATCTATGAAGTTCATAGATATATGTGTGAAGTTCATAGTTGTATGTGTGAAGTATGAAGTTCACAGATACAACTATGAACTTCGTAGATATATATGTGAAGTTCAGAGTCTTATGTGTGAAGTATGAAGTTCGTAGTTATAACTATGAAGTTCAGAGATATATGTGTGAAGTTCAGAGTTGTATGTGTGAAGTATAAAATGGGAATCAAGTGAGCCTCCACGGCCACCGTAGTAACGTCCCGACCAAATACTATCGTTCCACTCGACCTTGCTCCAAGCCAAACCTCTTGTAATGGAGCTCGTAGTGTGGGGACAACAGTCTCAGCAAGGAGGGCGGCTGGGGAGGAGCCGCTACTCAGTCTGGGGAGGAGACGCTACTAGTTGGAGAAAACAAACTTAGTGCCAGCTACACAGATTCAGCTCAAAAGATGTTATTGGGAAGGGCAAACTCTACGAGAACCCTTTGAGAACTCAAAGATGCTCCGACTGAGCCTTTTCCGTGGCCAGAGATCCCATCGGGGGGGAGTAACCCGACAGTTTTCACCCCTTTCGTTACATGTGTAGAGTCCGTATCCACGTGACACGCGAGTGACAGATGGCAAGCTCCTATGGGTGTAGTGTGCTTCAAATCTGGAATTTCCATAATGTTAGAACTAGGTGAGGTAAAGACATGTGGTTAGCGGCACTTTAAAGCAAAATTCGAGCAGCATCTTTCAGTCTGGCCTATCATTGACGATCCGAAGGCCAACATTTCTGAATTTTAACAGTATGTAAACAAAATTAGTTTACAATTACCAGATAAAACAAAACAAATCCAATTTCAGTGTTACATTCAAGACCAGTCAAACTAATGGACACTTTTTCTGTAAATAGCGAGAGTGAATCGAACAGATATCGTATCGAAGATTAGTTAGCTATCGGATTAGTATCGGTAAATGTCTAGGTAAGGTTTCAGATCGGATCGGCATTTTTGTAAACTTAATATAAACTATCAGTATTTTCCTGCAACGTTATGCTAAGGCTACAGTTATATGGAACTGAAGGTACTCCTCATCTTGGTTGGCATAAAGCCAACAACCCAAACATGATGTCCTTGGCTCTACAGTTTGTTTTTATCGCTTTCCCAGTTATCGTCATACATTAGAATATGTTTGGAATAGCGTTTGCTAATAAATGCATAATGCACTAAAACATACACAAAGGTCACTATTGCCAAAAACGTGAAGAGCGTGGTTCCTGCCATAATGTTTTCGTTTCTATCCAAATTCCAATTGAAATTTTTTAACCAATCATCGTTGCCCAACGAAGGTAGTATGAATGCAAGGGCACAGAACCACACTCCCAAGTAAACAGCAGAATAAGCACGCAAGAGGGCAGCAATGAAACAATTTCTGAATACAGCTTCTGCAATGGCAAAACATGCAAGCATCACAAATATTAAAAGCACCAGTTTGTGGAGATGTGAGTCAGTGGGTGTACGACCATGGTCGTGAAATGCAAAGTTTGTTATCACGGTCAGAAGTGCCAAAATGAAAGATACGTAGGAAGCATCTTTAAACACCGGTAATCTTCGACATTCCATCATTTGAACAACTGTTGATACCATAAAGCCCGAAGGAATCGTCAGATGCTGAGCTTTTTTTTCTAGTGGCACTTTCGTAGGATCTAGAAGTCCCAAAATAGACATGTACAGCCCGAAGACTGCTAGACAAAAAAAGACCAAGCAGTCCAAAGGGATTCCTTTCCATAATCGCTCAGAATAAAAGACAGTACTCCGGTACTTTTTCTTACTCATGACGCACTGGCAGTAGCGTTGTATCACACCATTTGTCCACCATGTTCCAATGATAATGCCCATCAAGCCACCAAGGAAATGGGAGTAAAACGTTGATGATACATCCATTCTGTAACGAAAAAAGAAGTCATAAATCAGCTAAAATGGCTCGGGCCGTAATAATAGCTTCACAGTGTGGACTAAATCCATAAACCTCCCCCAAACTCCAATATATCACAATTCTGAGAAGTGTACTAGGCACGTCGCTCACTCCATTGGCGTCGTCTCAATTCACTTGCAACTCGAATACTGCTAATGTAAGTTTAACACCAAAAATGATAAAGCGGTTTACGAAAATGCAGTACGCATTTTTTCTGATGTTTCTGTTCATAAACAACGGTTACTGCATCTGAAATATGGTTCTATTCGTCTATTAATGTCATCCCATACTTGTAATGTGCATCTGCATGTTGAATGAATCAAATGTAGCCGGGGGCCAATGATCTTTTACACAACACAGTTTGTAGCCGTAGTGCTTAAAACTTAGTTAAATGAATGCAGTGAAGTATTAATACTAGCAACGGCATTGAAGCAATCACACTGACAAAGGCATTTAAGCATTCAACAACGGCTTAAGCACTGAAACATTAACAACAGAGTTGGTATTGATGCAATAGTGCCGAAGCACTTCCCACATACTTGGCTCGACCCAGCCACGTGCATTTTTTTTTAATTAATTTCTTTGAGCCTTAGGTCAGCTGAAGCAATTTAATGCTTGTGTTGCTGAAATGGCTCAATTTTTAACATTACCAGACTTTTTAGGAGCAAAGAAATATCTGTCAAAGGTAGGAGCTAACCCGGGAGTTTGAACCGACAAACCTCCGATCATCGTAAGGGCCGAAAGATTGTCCAGAATTGGCCAGATTAGTTCCCATAGCCGCTGAAGGAGCACGGTGGCCTCTCACGCTACCCTGGACGGCGGACCTGGTGGAGACTTTGCAAGGTCCCCTTATCAGGGGTTCGTCCAGATCCGCAAACCTCCAGCAATCAGGCTGAGCTCTCTCATCACTCAGCCACGATGACCACGCACATTCATTGTAATCTACTTTGGTGTGCAGAAGTGGACCGGCTGCAAGGCTGTAAGCCAACAGACATCAAGGAAGGTTCATGCTGAACAATAACTGACAGGAGAAGCTTCTGTGGGTCGTAGAGTTAACACGTCAAAGACAAGTGTTGTATGTCCTCCATCTCCATTCCCCAGTAGCACACTGGTGAGAACAACAATCCCACTCCATACAAATCAAGTGGCACATGCCCAGTGCATAGCCTTAGCAAAGTAATAGTCATTCTCCACAGTAGATTATCTAAAGCCTTGATCGCAGGACCATCTAGATTCTCCTAATTGGGAGACCAGACCACTCACGTACCTTCAAAGCAGAGGCG
Source organism: Lithobius niger (assembly GCA_023313725.1). NCBI lineage: Eukaryota > Metazoa > Arthropoda > Chilopoda > Lithobiomorpha > Lithobiidae > Lithobius > Lithobius niger. The sequence continues at coordinate 2,628 of JAHWFP010142328.1, read as the reverse complement.
CTCGTTCGCATTGTCTGACTTCCTCTTTCACACACCTATTTCTTACAACCCCATTTCCCCACTACGCCACCTCCTCAATCATACGTACCAAAGCCACCTACAGCAAAGGCTGTACCAGGTTTGCCTTCCGCAATGCTCCGCTAAAAGGCGACACAAGCATCGACACGACAAGTTTGCCAAGTGGCGTCATCGGTTGGCAGAATTTGGAACCCTCGTCGGTTAATTGGAAATTTCGCCGCTTGTTGTAAAGATGGCAGCAACTAGCAAACTTGCGCTTGCTTCTATGTCAATGGTTGATTTTAGTCGCATTTTTTGGTCTGTTCAGATACGGGCTTTACAGTAGGTGGCTCTGTCCCTACACATGCGGTACCTTCCTAAACGACCAAACAGAGCAAACCAAACCACACCACTGTTGGTGACAGTTTGGCTTATTCCCTGCTAATATCCGTGTTGATGTGGCTTGATTGACGTCAACATCGTCGGCGATGAATCTGTTTCATCAAACCACCTCCCTGAGATGGTTTGCAATTTGTCATTGCTCTTGCCGGGTCATATCTATTAGACAATCGTGGTCAAATCCATTAGCCAGGTCTGGTTGCAATGAAGGTATGACGTACGAATACTTTGCTGAGCTTGTTGAGCTGTGTTGTAGTTTAGGAAGGTACTGAACGGCTGACGCAACATCACTGCGCACGTGCGAGGCCAAGTTTGGAGCCAAACTGTCTCTAACAGTGGTGCGTTCTGTTCGCTCTGTTCGGTGGTTTAGGAACGTACTGATGGTCTCACATACAATGTCGTGACGTCCCTTCTGTTCCCCTCACCCTGGATCTGCTGCCCTTGTGCAACGAGCCCCGAATGAGTTCAATGAGAGCAGTACTCAGGCAGCAGCGTCACAGCTGGTTAGAGCATTAAATTGTCTTCCATTGCAGTAAATGCTTGTTGACCAATTCCCATTGTCACGTCCTCTGTAACCCCAATCCTGGAGCATGAAGTGTGACAGACTTGGGAAATGTTGAAGATGACACGCGTAGTTTATATTATCTCTAAAGGTGCAAATTCTTACCGTTTGACAACAACCGCGGCTTATTCTTGCATGTGTTATAATTTGTTTTCATTTAGATTGTTAATAAAACGTGCAAATTCCTTTTTTCTGGGGTGTTTTCATCGCTGGAAGATCATCGCGTTTCCGCCATTGTACTACTACTACTACTACTACTACTACTACTACTACTAATATTCCAAGGTCTTTGATTGTGGTAGCCGGTCGAAAACAAGAACACCCGATTTCGACCAGAACTTTAGTAAACGGAAATTATATCTGTTCGGACAAGTTTTGGGTTACGGTTTCTAATGTTATATGTTTAGCATGTAATTTGGAAAAAATCTGAACGCATCAAATCTGCTAAAAGTTACCAGCTCAACGACTGAACCAAGCCCTACTCACTTGCTCCGAAATCTAGCCACAGTAGCGACCAGAGTACTCGCGATCAAAACGTGGTGCGCCTTCTGTCGCATCTGGCCGCAAGTATAGTGGCAGCTCTTGTCTCCAACTACGTCCGGAGAAAACCAAGATGGTGGTGACGTGTGCTCACAACGAATGCTCCCGTTATTGGATGTGCTAGTCACGTGGCTCGACGTCACTTCCGCTGTTGTCGGCAGTTGCTCTTGTGGCAAATTTGAGAAACTAGAGTATTCTGGCCTCATGTTGGGTCGCGGTGCTTGCGCAGTAAGTATAGCGAGTGAGTTATCCCGTAACAAAGTGTAGTTATTAATCCAAGATTGCACTATTACCGATTACTCTCTCCTGGAGATTCTTGGCATAATGGTGGACACGTAACGTGTCATACGATGAAGTAGGAATTAGAGCCTATCTGCTCCGCGCGTCTTTACCAACATTACCCAAACTTGGCATCGAACAGGGACATGCCGTCACATCTGGTGAGCATGTGAGTACAATTTCTTTCTGCATAATTTTCTATCGTAACAGAACGAAAAAACCATTGCGACCAACAACAATGGCCGACAATGTGTTGCTTTTGCAGGTCAATCTATTCGTTGTTGAAAATATCCGTTCGTTTGAGTGGGTTGCACTATTTTCATAAAAAAAAACTGTTTTAGAATGATTTATTAGTAAAAATTTACTGTTATACTTCATGAATGGCATAATTTTTTATGACGATACGTTAAACCTTGGACTAACTACTCTCTTCGAGATGGACGAGTCACCTACCATAGCCGCCATACACAGCCCATGTGCCCAACACTGTTAGGAGACTGGCAGCGCGACCTTGCGTCATGGGAGATCGAAACTATTTCCGAAGGTGTTCCCCGGTTTTTTCGTTTAACTCTCATCACTCGCGTGACACAAGGGAAGTGATCTAAGGTGACATGCCACCAACGGATTTCGAGGTGGCACTGCGATCACAGCTGCTGAAGGTCGGAACTACTGAGCTTACAGGCAACCGTATGGGACTTCTCCATCTCGAAGAGAAAGTAGTTAGTCCAAGGTTAAACCCTGTTTCCATTACACAACATTTCTGGTCTACCTTCCTTCACCTTTCCTGACCCAATTAAGCAACTGCCTCAGGGTATCATGGGAATGGCACCAGTAGGAAAGTAAGGGTAGAC
>JAHWFP010142247.1:0-17944 GCA_023313725.1 Lithobius niger | reverse complement strand
TAATGCTGACTTTCTGTTTCGTTGTTACTTTATCAGAACTTATGGACTTCGAGGTAGTAGTTAAGATGTTTCTTTACGTCAGTCCTATGTTGTACAATTAATTCTAGTTGATGCTGCAAGATTTTAAACAAAGTTACTGCTTATTGATGCCATGAGGAATTTATTAAGCACACCTATGTGCATGTTGAACATTGATTATCAATCAAGCGTGGAAATCAAAATGTATGAAATACGCCATGGATGCCAACAGTTTTTGCAAGTAAATGTTAAACGAAGTAAGAAGTCTGCATTACATATTGGCCTTCTGAGGATACACACAATACACTAGCCTAAGAAAGAAAGAAAAGAAAAGGTAGTCCAGTGGCTAGAGCGCTCGGCTAGTAAACGGGAGGTCCTGGGCTCGAGTCTCAGTTGGGGCAGTCGTCTTTTCTTTTCTTTCTCAGACTGGTGTATTGTGTATCCTCACAAGGCCAGTCTTTAATGCAGACTACTTGCTTCGTTTACCCTTTACCTTGTGATTTCTTCGTTACGTAAATGCTAGTAAGTACAATAACATTGGTTTACAAGCTGCGTAATGTTTTTTTTTTATTAGTTGCAATACAAATTTTGGTGGTTACTGTTTCTTTCAGTAACGCGCAAAACAATCATAAATTATGAGAATTCTGGTTTGAGGCTTTGGGTATGTTGTTGACGCTTGTGTCTACTTAGATTTCGTGCATTGGTGAACGTCCGGTGACAGAAACTGCACTGCCAAGAAGGTCGATCTTCCTTCGGCCAATGGGTCAAAGAGTGTCTATCTAAGTCAGTACGTGTACAGAAACACATGGAGCAAGTATAACACTTGAAACGCTCCAAATGCTTGTTTTGGTGCTTCTGTAAACCTTTAATATCCTTGAAATGGTTATGGCAAACGGAACAAACAAATGAATCAACTGATGACAACTGATGGATCAGCAAATCTGAAAAATAAAAAATACGGACGGTTAAATATTGTTAAAAGCAACAATTGGAATTTGGAAATTGTTTGTCACTCTGAATGAACAGTTCGGAACTTATCCACATGTTTTTTTTATATCATTTTTTATTCGCCCAATGTTGCTGTTACCTTTGCTAGTAGACGAGTGAAATCAATAACGTTTCAACTAATATGCTGGAATGCTTATAAAACTTCTGTATAACGTCACAGAAATTCCTTGGCTAATGAGATGTAACCAACGTGTATAACAAAATGGCTTCATTATGGAAAACATATACATGTTGTGTTCGGAACTTTATTAAAAATTGAAAAAGCTGACACTGATAATATAAATGGTGTGATTTAAAAGCGATGAAGTTATGTGGTTTGATGAATGTGCTGCCAGAGTTTTAGACTTTTTAAAAAATAAAGCGCTCATGGCCGGCAACCAACAGACTGCCTTCGTCAATGATTCACCTACACCATAGCCGATATGGTTCTTCAAGTGGAGTCAGAATTTCAAATCATCAAAATACAACCCGTAAATTTTGGTACAATATAGCTGCTTCTGTTAATCAACAATTATAGTGTCAATGATCACTATCCTTTAATGACAGTGAATTTTTGTTGTTACTGCAGTATAGAACGTGAATAGTGGGATAGCATCCCAAATATGGCGTTATCATTAGATAAGAAGCTTTTCCTTTTTTAATAGCGTAGATGCAAAGTTCCAGTTGTAAAGGTGAATAGATAGCGAAAAATGTGTTGAAACTCGGAAATAAACAACAAAATGTTTAACAGTTTGAGTTAAACCATCTTTGCTGTTGGTTTAGCTCATAGATGGTCTAACTCATAAATTTGTCATTATTCAAGGATAGTTACAGGCGAATAATTGGAATACTCATCTGTCACCATCCTTGGCAGATTTAAAATTGGGACTATTCATCTGTCTCTATCCTGTTAGATTCCAACATGGGATTTGTAGGTGGGAATATTCATCTGTCGCTATGCTGGTGAGATTTCAAGTTGGGAATATTCATCTCGCTGTATCCAAGTTAGATTTCAAGTTGGAATTATCCGTTTTTATGCGGGTTACACGTCTTCACAAGTTGGAAGTGTTTATCTGCTGTTATCCCGGTTAGATTTCAACTTGGAATATTCATCTGTTGCTATGTTGGTGAGATTTCTAGTTGGGAATACTGATCTGTCTTTATCCCAATTAGATTTTAGTTGATAATATTCATCTGTGTCTAACCCAGTTATATCTCAAGTTGGGAATACTCATCTGTCTCCATCGCGAATAAAGTTTATTTCAGCACTTCCGTATCTGGATGATGTAGACACAAAACAGTTTTGTAAATGAAAACAATGAATGCATCATAAATGATACAAGATCACTATTGTCGCTCTTTTGTTTGAGCACTGACTTAATAACATTTCAAATCCGGCGAGAATGACATCTTTATTACTGGGTTGTGGACTTGACCAATTTTCGGTGTCAATCTCAATGGTGTCGCAAGCATTTCAAATTATTAACAAATCCAGCTTTTCAAATATGCAAATTGTTGCAGTTGGTTACCCAATTTACGAAATAAAAGGATCTTTAAATGTGACTTTCCAATAAGACAGTGATTAATGTAAACACGATACAAAAACAATTGAAAAGTTGCAATGTCACATCAGAAAAGAATACCAGTCAATATTCGCGTTTTCTTTGCTGTTGTATTAATGAAATGGATGCAATATTTTGCACCAAAATTCAAGCACGTCTGCTACAGTTATTCTTAAAAAACTGGAAACTTTTTAATATATATATATATATATATATATTTCTTGGTACTTTACGTCATCTAAAGGAAATTAACGCTAGATTAACGTGTAGTATTCTTAACCTTACTACATGTTCTAGAAGGAGAGGGTCAAACGCAGGGATCGAACAGGGTCGATTCATGGATCATGAATCATGATCATGAACATAATCATTATCCTCACAAGAGCTGAGATCATGTCCAGAACAGGCCAGAATAAATCCCACACCCATTGAAGCAGGATGGCAGGCACCCGATGATGTCAGGCCCCTCACCCTACCCTGGCAGGCATTAAATGGTAGGGACAACACGAAAACGTGTTATACATGGAATAAGGAGCCAAGAATACTACAACAAATATTTTTACGCGTCGTTTCGAAAATTTTCTGTTTTGGTCATCAGGTATCCAGTATCCAACAGAAAATTTTCGAAATGTCGTGTAAAACTATTGTTGTAGCACTCTTGGCTTTTTATTCCATTGATCCATTATGTGTGCTTTCTGTGTATTAACATGTTATACAAACAATTCACAACATATTCAGACTTGACATTACAAAAAAAAAAGACATTATCGCGCACCATGAATAAGACAAACCAAAATTCATCACAGTTCGTCAGACACAAAAAACTCGGGTGAGCAAGAATGCATACTGATAAAAATTAAACTCTAGTGTGATGTAGCCCGAATGCCCATAATACAGAACAGCTTTTAGAATTTCCCGCCAGTGTTGGTTCAAATAAAGAAATCTTGCTCGACTGGTGGAGACGGTCTTTAAGGAATTTCTGGACTTTGCTCTGTGCATGTGGGTGATCAACGTTTGCCATGACCAATTAGGGAGATGGTCAGTTATGAAAAACAGAAGGTTTCTGAATATTAGTGTAAAGTGTTCTATTCAACAAAATGGTGGTCATTTCTAAAAGCTCTCCTGCCAATGCCAATACCACAATAACACTAGGCATTGGTCTCGCTGATCTTTATGTTATGTAATGTTTTTTTGTTGTGCTTGGCACTGGTTTATGGGTGGGAAATGGTTTTTAAAGTCCTACGCAAGTTGACACATAACCAATCATTGCATCGTCTTTGACGTTTCTTAAAGTCTTAAACTTGTTCCAACAACTCTACAGAAAACCTTTTGTCTGCAAGAGAACTCATTTAATCTCATACTTATACGAATCTTGTTATAAGATAAAATGCGGTGAATGTATAAAATTGAACTCTGTGCACAGCAATATACACAACGAAAATACCACAGCGCTTACAAAATAGAGCTGACAGTCCTGGCTTCATCATTCAAGGTTAAAACGTTAAAACAGACAAACAACATCTAAGCAGTCATCATGAAGACGTAGGCTAAGGAACGGACTACACAATGGCCGCTTCGGTGTTGTTTGCCTTTTACGGTTCATCCGTTTTTACTCATTTGAAACCTTGAATAATGAAGACTGCATTGTGAGTGCCAAAATAAAAGTACTGTATTATTTTTGCTCAGAGTGTAGAACTCTTTTTTCAATTTTAAACTTATACAAAGTTAGTGACAGACGTAAAAGAAAGAAAACAAATTCGGTGTTAATTTCGTGCCTTTTTTTACTTTTGTAGAATACAGTGCAACGCGGGGCCATTAACATCTCTGTAATGTGTGGTGCAGTGGCAACCCGGACCACTGCACTGTGACTGAGGTTGGCGCTAATGACCAAGTTGTCGACGCGCCATTAAGCCTCAATCCCCCCCCCCATTCACTTAAACTTTGTCTGCCAACCTCGCACACTGATTGTAAAAAATACTTCTTTGCATCACGTGTAATTGAAGCTTGGAACTCTCTACCAAATGCTTTTGTTACTTCATCCTCTGTTGGTGGCTTTCGACACCATTTAGATGAACAACCACTTGCAAGGTTTCTTAAAAGAAACTATATCAACTAGGAATTACCCCACGGAGTGATTTTTTTTTTTTAACATCTTTGTTTCTTTTTAATTAGCTTCATGCTTTTTTTTTAAACACTTAACATTTTAAGTTTCTCTGCTTGTCTTTTTAGCTATTATCTGTGTTTTTAGATTTAATCTTGACATGATTTAATTATTTAGCATAGGGTTGGTGTTAGTGGGCTATACCCCTTCCAATTACCTTACCACATTTGTGGTTAAATTTTTATTATTATTATTATATAATTCACTACGATGGTACTTTTCTTAACGGTGTTCTGTACGGTTTTTCTGTTGTTTGTTGGTGAAAGCGTCACATAAAAACCACTAGTTTTCGGGTTTATTTTCTACAACTGAACAAGTGCACAAGTCATTAAGGATCAAACCCAAACCAGTGAGTTACAAAACAAATGTTTCATACTTCCCACTCATCAGTTCGTTACTAAATGTCACAGTTTTAGATCTACGAGTGGTACTTTTGTTTGTGTGTTTGAAAACTTCTTCTTGAGTATAATACATGCTTACAATTATGACAAATCCATGTTCTGTATTCTTCCGTCCGAACATGAATCTCGACATGTTCCAACAAAGTGATCCTTGAGGAGCATCATTTGCCACATGTTAAAGCACTTAAAACATTCGATGTGTACATTTTTCAGAGTATTGCGACTGCTAAAAAATAGACCGCAGATGTCACATGTTCTATTAGTCGTAGTTTCCACAACCATGCCTATAAGGAAGAAAGCGATATGTTTGTGCAGATGAATTTTTAGAAATTTTCATTTTCAGCTGGAGAATTTTATCTGAAAACATTTACTCCACCACTAATAAAATTGCAATATCTGTTAAAAAACCCCACTTCTCACCATTGATGCTTTAGGTGTGAATGCCTTTTAGATACAAATCTTTTAATTAAAATTGAAACAACTTCCCAAATAGGGATAACATTAGGTTTTATTACAATAGGACATGTCGTCCATGCGTATTTAATCACAATCTATTAGCCTCACACCAACACTGGGCTAGAATATGTTTCGAGAAAAAAATCTATAATACAATAAAATCAATAAAATGCACCAACAATGAGTACGTGAACAAAATTCTATAGGTGTAGTAAACAAAACAACACAAAAAATGGACATTTCAGAATTACGAGCATCCAAGCAAACATAAATGAACAAAGATGTTAATCTAAATATTCAATTCAATGTAATTTACAGTGATCCGTTGCTTTAAAAGAAAACGCAGAAGAAACAATTAAAAGAAATGATTCAGCTTTAATACAGTACTATAAAATATTGGCAGTAACAACCATAGTTTACTATTCAAAACACACAAAGGTCATATAGCGCCCAAAAGTATTGTGTTACGTTTTTGAACGCTGTATTTTGTTGTTGGTGTGCGCTTTCCCGGTCGCGTGATCCGGAATTGGCAAAAGTGTGGGTTATCGGCAAAAGTGTGGGGTAACTTGATTCGATTAACGGGATTTATCTTACGGAAATTTAGCACGCCGTTTAGTGAGCGTGACGTCACAGCTGTGGTATAGATAATGTTAAAATGTTAAAGTAAAGCGTCAATGAAGGAAGAAGAAGGAGGTTGTTATGGAAAAACATGAAAGGTTTTTGCAGAATCGTTTATTTTAGTGTATTGTACATAACGATTTCACTAAAACCTTCTATTTTTCCCCATAACATTTTTGCGTCTCGGGTAATAGGACCTTGGAATTCTCTTCCAGAAGCTGTTGTCAATTCGCCCTCAGTTAGTGAATTTAAGCGTCGCTTGGATGAACATCCACTTGATAAGTTTTTAAAAAGAAATTACCAAACTTAAACATTTCCCCTTTTCCCCCTGTTTCTTTCTGCAGGATCGGTGTCAGTGGCCCCAGCCCTTCCGTTCTCCTGACCATTATAGGTCAAATTCTTATTTATTTATTTATTTATTATTTATTTATAACAACCTCCTACTTCTTCCTTCATTGACGCTTTCCTTGACACACATTATAGAACATTAAACTTAGACTACCTGATAATTATTTGTTGGCAGCTTGAATGACAAAGCAAAACTCTACCTCGACTAAACATAGTTTTTAAATACAAAGCTCCACGCCTAAATGGACGCTTAATTTCACAATCCCATTCGTTTCTAATTGGCTATGTTTAAGTCGTGATCTATACCACGTGCCATGGCTGTTTGCTGTGACGTGTATATCACGTGACTGGGCTAGTCCAATCAGACGGCCAAACAGCCGTTGTTCTCGTTCGTCATTGGCTAACTCATGGTGACGTCACGGCAAACAGCCATTGCAGATGGTTTAATCAGTAAGCAATTTTCATAAGGCGTTTTATTGAGTGTTACATGCATTACAGGCTGTATACTTGTATACCGCTGCTTTATATTAACCGGTTCACTCATACAAGCATTAAGTTGCTTCGGCTGACGTAAGGCTCAAAGAAATAAATTGATAGTAGACAATGCGAGTCAAAATTAATTTTCCCTTTGGAATGTGCTAGCAGAAATATAACGTAACGTGCATTATTCCATATCGTTTCTGCATTTTTATGACGATCTAATTCTGCCTTTTCGCCATAAACGGAAGTCCTTTTGGAGGAATGAATTTAAAATATACAAAGCATACAGTTAACTAGGTTCATACAGTTGCTTGACAATGGCACTAGTGCTACGAAATACTGGCAAAAATGGAACACTTTCAATTTCTTTCTTAAAATTGTGTAAAACTGTCGACACGTATCCAGATCGCTACACTCCCTGCTATGATCGCTGTTCGTTTAGTTATCTTCTTAAGAATTTCATTTTCTTTATTTGTATATTACGATTACACGTTTTTTTTAAACATTCTTTAAAATCAAAAGAACAGTTGAAATCAGGCTTCCATTGTTCTTCTGTATTCAAGAGTGTTTAAAAACACGTAAATTTGTAATATACAAATGAAGTGAAATGAAAGTAGTAGGAAGATAAATAAACAAACAGCCATTATAGCATCCGGCGAATCAGCGATCTGGATAGTATCATAATAGCTTAGCAGTTGAAGCAGTTGACATTGTTACTGGAAGACCTGCTTTCGATTCTCATCCACATGATGACACGCTTATAACTTTTGTGTAGAACCTCACACTGATGTTCAATGAAATTCCAGGAAGCTACGACGGGTGGTTTTTTTTTAATATTAAAATATATAAGTATATTCAATAAACAAAACAGCTCAGCAGATTAATAAAATTGAATTTACAATAGCAAGGTAAATAATGCTGAAACTACAACTAATGCAATAACAAAGCAAAGAGTTGGTCTATAATACAACCTAACTGCATGTAAAATCCACATTCGTACCAGGTATTACACAATTTGGCTGTGTTTTTTTCTTTAGCCTTGTAACATCGACAAAGTTCACTGACAGTGAATATCATTGTACCAACTCATTCCACACACGAATTGTGTAATGGTAGTATACAATGTCTGTTGAGATGTATCGGAGTGATACCATTGGAAAGGACACAAAACGGGTGCTGTCAGCTCACAAATCGAGTGAAGCTCAACTCGCATACGCCGATGTGTCCTGTTTGTGCACGTAACATGCAAAGCAGAACAAACAGCTGATCGCATCAGACAATTCGAGATGGAAGGCATTGTTTTCCTAGATTTCAAGCCTGAATTGTAAATAAATTTACATAATAAATAAATTGACAAAATTATTCGTTAGTGTGATGTAACATTTCAGTGAGTAGGCATGGATGATAATGAAATATGCCATACGGCTATCAAGATACGTTGGAATTGTGATTATGGCAATATTTCAGTCATCTATTCATCAGTAGTTCAGTTGCTGATTTGCACAATGTTGCAAATACTCATTAAGCCTATTTTAACTATATGCCATGAAGATAAGTCACACGAATGTAGACCTATATAATTTGCTTTCTGGATATACGTCATTAAACGCAAATCTACGATCCATTAGAATATGTAGTGATCATGGTTATTTAAAACACTGCTGTATTGTGTTAAACTGCACATACTCAGTAGCACAAGTTTAAAATTTAATCCCTGAGTAATTATTTTTTTTATAATCAGACAACACGAAAATCAATGAGTTAGCACTATACCATGGGTTGCATATCGTAATAATGATGCACTACAATCCATTTCCATCACTTAGCAGATCATGACAGATGGGAAAACCCTTCAACACTGAATATAGCTGAGACTGATTGTTAGTAACAGTCGAACCCGCTAAAGGGGCTTGGCTGCGAACACTTTTGGAAGCTGGACCCGGCGACTGTGGCGCAGATCAATGCCCGGTACCAAAGTCCGACAACTTGGTAGCACTGGGTGCGGCCCCACTGGAGGTCTGGGGGACGGGTCCCACTTCCCCTGATCCCATCCAGTACCTGCGTCTGCTGTCGTAGCACAGGGCGTTATCAGGCGTATCCTGATCCCTAGTGCCTGGGTGGCAAGGGCGGCTTAATGGCTAAACGCTGGGAAAGTCGCCCAACCCCAACCAATCACTTCAATGAATATAGCTGATAAATTTTTCGATTTCGTCAGGCGGCCATATAATTATAAAATAAACGTTAGCAAAGAAAAGTCCTATAGTCAAAAGTAACAGAATCAAACGTTTTTTTGCCTGTGTTGATACAAGTCTTTCAACGATAATGTCATTCATTGTGGTTAGGCATGTTTTTCAATTTGGTGACGTAGAAGACTCTCCTGTGAGCCGTACACGCACCAACAAACCTGGCATTGCCAACTGGATCGTCGTTCTTTTAGCAAATGTGTGTGCAAATGTGTTTCGAGGTGGCCACGGCTGAGGCAACACTTGGAACACTCGGTACACTTAAAACGTTCGGAATGTATGTTGCGATGCGCTCGAAGAGTGGATGGCGCAAAAAATGCTTGGTCACACATGTTGCACTTGAAAATTCGTCCTCTAGTATTGCCAAGATGGGTGATATCCTCTAAAGAAGAGAATAAAATTAACAAGTTAATGGGAAGTTATAATTACATTTTACAGGAATTATGAGTTGTAATAATTGTCTTCGTAAAGATAGAATGCAAATAATAAATACAAACCAATATCTATGTCTACTTTTATTTATCTATCACGATTTTAATGTTGCCCAGCAGAAGACACATCAATTGGTATTGCTAACTCATTCCATGAAAGATGAATTGTACACCTCTAGGGTTATAACTTAGCAATGTGCTAAAATAACATACCTTAATATTTTTATTTTATTTGTTCCAGTTCTGTGAAAGCATAACTTTATTAAGAAAATGTAAGCACTATACCACGTGCCATGGCTGTTTGCTCTGACATGCATGTCACGTGACTGGGCTAGGCCAATCAGACAGCCAAACAGCCGTTGTTCTCGTTCGTCATTGGCTAACTCATGGTGACGTCACGGCAAACAGCCATTGCGCATGGTTTAGAACGAAGTATGTTAAACAGAAGAAGCCCAAAGTGCACATGTCAAAGTCAACACTACCCGACGTTTCGAGCTGAATTTTTAAGTTTTTACATTTTTTAAATGCTCCTTTTTAAAACTTGTTCGAACTAGTTTGACTTAGGCAGTTTAGGCTGTCTGTTTGCACCTTTATACAATTTTAAGTGTATTTTGTTTTCATTCCCCTGATAAGGAGTTGAAGCCAGCTCGAAACGTCGTGTAGTTTTGACTTTGACGTGAGCACTTTTCGCTTTTCTGGTTCAACGTGAAGTGTAACTTTAGCAAGGACTGTACCCTTGGGTCACTATGCTTATTTTTTCACTATACTGTATGAAAGAAGTAGAAATTAGTGGAAACATTGTGTTGACCACATTACACTATTTCAAGGAGCTAGAAAGAAGGTCAAATTACCAGAATAGTCAAATAAAAGAAGTATACAGGCTAATTTAGTAATTTATTCAATTTAATTACGATGAAATCAATTTTTTCTTTACAGAACAATACTTTCTTCACTAAACATATATGTATTAGGTTTCATTCTTGCGTGATCACTTTGAGTTCACAAACTCAACAGGAATGTATTGGTTGCAAAAATAAATAGCAAGTTCTAATGTTGGTTCCTTAAGTGTGTCTGCAAATTTTCGAGACGATTAAAAGTTCTGCCACAGACACTGCACGACCAGGCAGGACGATGTTCTTCAGGAAGGTGAAGCTTCGAGTGTCGCCCAAAATTGAAACGTTTGTTGAAAACTTTACCGCACACGGGGCAACTGAATGATTCTCTTAACTGTTGAGTCAGAACTTCATTATCTGACAAAGTCGTCGGAAGAGCAAAATCATAGCTTTGGTAATCACTGCGCATTGTTGAAAAAACACCTGCAAAAAAAAAAGGGACGTACCATTTGGAATAAAGTAGACAAAATTGAATAATGTTTTAGTCAGCTACTTTTCCTCAATAGAATTAGCTCTTTCGCAGCCTTGCATAGTTGTATGTCTCCAGTACAGAAATGTAAAAATTGTATAAAATTAAGCTACAATGTCGGCAGTTTTTTTCTTGAATATTACGCGAATTTCCCTCAAGGGAGGCTTACTTTTAAGGTGCAAAGCTTAGCAAAGCGTTGTAATCCCTACTCTCCTTGGCTGGGAAGCCGGACCTCTAACATTTGGACGTGTTTGGCTGTCTGTTTTTGGCTTCCCAGTAATAACTTTCACCGTGTTTTGTGGTGGGACATGATTATTTCACCTCCGTGTGAAGGTGTATGTTCTAGTTTGGACGATGTTGATGGGCAATTCTCACAAATCATGATGCATGATTTCTATTGCTTCCTTTTGGCGAAGAATCATCGTGATTACAGAAAATTAGAGACCTTTTATGATTGACACTACATTGCCTTTCGTTTCCCAGCGCTTTCCAAACACTATGGAAAAGAATTCCTGGTGTTTCATGACTTTAAAAATGGCTGTTATGGGGAGCATTTGGTCTTAAAGTTCATACAACATGCCAAGTTTGTCATCACGCAATTTGAATAGCCTAAACCATGCGCAATGGCTGTTTGCTGTGACGTCACCATGAGTTAGCCAATGACGAACGAGAACAAGCGCTGTTTGGCCGTATGATTGGACTAGCCCAGTCACGTGATATGCACGTCACAGCAAACAACCATGGCGCGTGGTATAAGTGCACAAACATGCAACATTCCTCAACGTTTCGAGTTAGTGCAAACTCAGATTTCAAGAGCAAATAAAACAATACAATTTTGTTTGAAGATTAAAAATAATATCATGAAGTTTCAAATTCAGGAAAATTTAAATGCCCGTTTTTACCGGGTGAAACTGCCTTGGACAAGCAGTCAAGCGTCAGACAAAAATGAAATCAACGAGTTAAAGGCAGTAAAATTATAAACTAAAGGGACCTCGAACTGTGCTATATGCTATTACAAATCGAAGTGACGTAGGCTGGTATCTGTCCAGCCCACCTCACCAAGATTTCCAGGATACAGCACCGTAATTCATATTTTTACTGCTTTTAACGTTTTTTTACTTCGTTTTGTTCGACTACGGACTACACCTCATAGCCAGTGAAAATGGCATTCGAATGTTTCTCACTATTTGCGCTCTTGTCACACATTTTAGTGTTTTATTCACTCTTGAAAATGGGTTTGTACCAACTCGAAAGCTTGATCCATTTTGTATAATTTGTGCACTTCTTAGGCTTTCATAGCTGGCATCCATGTAACAAGTACAAGTGCTTTTTATTTTCAAAATCTGTCATCACACACCTAACTGTAAAGAGCTCAAAGTTGTTTAGCTTTGGAAAATGCAATACACAAATCGAAGTTGTTTACATGTATTCAAAAGTGAAAAATACAATGCCTGTGCCAAGAAAACTAAGAAATCGTTCGGCAAAAAGACGTGTTTATTACACTCGAAGGTTCACCTTCCACAAGAACATCGTCCAGCCTGGTCGTGCAGTGTGTGTGAGGAAAACTTTCAGTCAATTGAAAACTTGCGCTTAAGCATGCGTCTGTAAGTTTTCAAGCAACTGAAAGTTTTCCCCGCACACACTAACGATGTTCTTGTGGAAGGTGAAGCTTCGAGTATCGCTCAAGAGTGTAATGTCTGCTGAAAACCTCGTTACAGATGACACATCTGAAAGATTCCCTGCTGTCTTGAGTCAGAAACGGATTATCTGACAACGAGGTCGGATGAGCAAAACCATAGTTTTGGTAATCACTGTCCATTGTAGCAAAACCATCTGCAAAAAAGAGTAGACAAGTTTGAATAAAGTACAATTAAATTCACGCATGTTTTTCATTTTGGTTTTAAAATAAAATAATTATGCAATTGTCGCTACTGCAACTTGACTGCAGAGCGCCTTAGGTCACTGACTGACAGCCAAAGCTAAGATTAGTACGAGGGCACTGTGCACTGTATGTATTATTTGCTAACAAAGCCAGACAAGTCAACTTTACATAGAAGACGTTTAAAAGTATTTAGTGAATTTGTCTTAACCACTTCAGAAGGTAAACTATTTCAAACGTTGCCCACACGATTGCCGAAAAAATGTTTTTGCAGTCTAACCTTATGCGGTTCACAGTAAACTTTTTTGGGTACCCTCTGGTCCTTTCACATCATCTAATATCAAAAAACGGGCTGTAATTTGCATCGCGAAGATTATGCAAGAGACCGTCGGTGAGGGCCAGGTCCGTTTACGGCAATCAGGCGTTCCTGATATGTTTTATTGTGGTATCAAGATAAACGTTTTATGAACCATTCCTGAACAGCTTCTATCAGGTCAATGTTCTTGAGTACATGTAGAGACCAAACCGGGGAAGTATACTCCAGAAGTAGTCTCACGTAGATCTCAAACACCTAACACGTAATGCAGGGATTTTTTTATTTTTTATTTTATTTTGACGAGCCTTATGTAAGACGAAACAATTAATGCTTGTATGGCTGAACCGGCTCAATTTTGAACATTACTAGATTAATTTGGGAGAAGAAGAAATCTGGTAAAGGGAGGTGCCAGCCCGGGAAACCTCCGATCATCGTCAGGGCCGAAAGATTGTCCAGAATCAGCCAGAATCTATCCCATAGCCGCTGAAGGAGCATGGTAGCCTCTCACACTACCCTGGCCGGCAGTCCTGGAAGGGACTTTGCCAAGGTCCCCGTTCCAGGGGTTCGACCAGATCCGCAAACCTCCAGCAACCAGGCTGAGCTCTCTCACCGCTCAACCACGATGACCACCATGATGATTTAATAGCAGCAACGGTGCGTAATCATTATAGCGCATGTGAGTGCAGCCTTGACAATGCTGTTGCTATGGGCAGATGTTTTTAAGTCACAAGAAAAAAATAACCCCAAAGTCTTTACTGGTATTTAAGTTTTCCAGGATCTTACTTCTTACACGGTAGTTCAAGTTTGCATTTTTGCTTTCAAGTCATAAGGATCTACATTTATCTGCTCAAATAGGAAACTGCCAGTATCTCCACTAATCCCCACTGAACAAAATAGTTTGGATTTGAATTCCGATTGTCTTTTTTAAAATACAACTTTTCAAATTAGATCAAAGTAACTGCTTAAACATCATCTATGATTACGATACTGTGAATTTTTTTTAATCGGGCAAGATGCCCTGATGGTTAGCATGACCGCCTCATGTGACAGAGGTCCCGGGTTCGAGTCCGGCCTTAGCCACCCTTGCTATTTTCGGTAAGAGAAGGGCCCTGTGATGTCTCATGCTCATGTCGATGGTGGCATGTAAAAGATCCTAGGAATTTTCGATAGGATTTACCTAGCTAAATTGACCCTCTCTCCTTCTCGCGATATGGCTAACACTGGGTGCACATCAAACAAGAGCAGTAATATGAATTTATGCACTTTACACCGGCAGACGGACACAGTTACTTCCTTCATCTAGAAAGCGATATCATCATTTTACTACTTGGACAATTTAGATGTATATTTGAAAGACAGTGGCATACAATTTTGTCATCTGTCACGACGAAGCTACCAATTTATCTGCTTTCCACAGGCGTACAGACAAAATTAAATCTGCATTCAGCCCAGTATCGTCACTTTACTACATGGTCGATTAAGATGTGTTTGAAAGGCAATGTTGGAATGTTGTAAGGTCTTGGAAGATATTGAAAATATATCGCCAACCCTTCCTTTATAAGTAACGAAATTTGTAAATAGGAAAAAGAAGTTACAAATCTGCAGAATAAGCAGTTTTCCTAGCAACATTCTTACACCTCACGTGTTAAACAACACGTTTCGCTGTCACTGATAATGAACTGATCCAAAATATTTTGAAAGTGCATAAAGTGACTTACTGTGCTACATTATTTCTAGTATATAATTTTCGTTGATGGCTTATTTCCAAGTTAACTTTATGTTCCTGAATACATTTTTAATCATAAATAAATACAAATCGCAGTAAATAACATAAAGGTTATTCAAAATAAAGCCATCAGCAAAATCCATACAGAAGAAACGGCATAGTATTCAGCAGCGGCAAGTGACGTCATATTGGCTACAAGAGAGATAGCTGCAAGGGGCACTAGAATGAAATGGAGGGTTAAACAACAGCACTTCTAGTCAAGGCAGTGCTTTGAGAGCGGATTTCTTAGGCTTAAAAACCGTTGTTTTCTCCAATCCCTTATGCTGCGAGGTTGTAATCGGAAAATAAAGATTCTACTTGCTTAAAAATGTCAGCAACTGCCAACTAATCGACAAAAATCGCGCGTTGTAGGCTTAAGAAATCCAGTCTTATAGCATTGGCTTTAGTAAGACGACCTTCTTTTCGCCCTCCAGTGCCCCTTGCAGATAACCCAGTTACTGGCTACACCATAGAGTTATATACAATAATACTACGTCATGTCACTACCCTATAGTAAGCCATCTATATGCACCTACGTTTCCTTCGAGTGACTGAACTGAATCCGAACTGGAAAAACAGACCATACCAACTATTAGTCATATCGCTAAAGCCAGTATGTCAATGATCTGGTGATGGAATGGTTTCCCAGTTCGAATGTGGGCCGCTTCACTCAAAAAAAGAGTACATAAAGATGGGGGGGGGGGGGGAGATGAGGCTTAATGGCGCGTCGACAGCTTGGCTCACTGTACTATGTAGTGTCTAGTACACCACTGTCACTGATGGTTTATCTCCAAGATGCCTTTATTTAATTGAAAAACGTAAATTTTTATATAATTCGAAAATGGCGAAGCACAATATCGTCTTAGATGCAGTATTTAAAGAAGCCAAACGCTTAACGGAAGTATAGGACAGCTTCCTACAAAAATTGGACTTCTTTGGAAAATTCGAATAAAATATAAAGACTAATAATAATAAAATCCAATAAAATCTAATAAAAAAAACACAAGGTGCAAATTTCAAAATCTTAAATAATTTCTAACCTACGATGTTTTACCATAAGTCTTTATTGCGGTAGTAGCAGAAAAATGCTTACCACGATTTTTTTTGTACCATTGCACAAAATGGAGGAAACAAATAATACCACACAATAGAAACGTGCAAATTGAAAATTTAGCATTGAAATAGTGATGTGATACAACACAGCAGCATCCTTGTTATTTAAAACATAATAATCATAAATAAACAATAATAATTAGGCAACATCGTGCAGTGTTTTACTTTATGCGTATTATTTCCAGTGAAAACTTATTGTCTTTACTTTTTGTTAAATAAGGAATTCAATATATACATCCTTGGGGTTTTAAACAATGAATATTTTCAGATAAATAAAGTAATTTAAATCAGTTTAAGCAAGAATTTCTAGGGTTGGGAGGAGAATTTGTGAATGATACCCATACTTAAAACGTCTTATATGCATTCATATTAGTTCAGTCTTAGTTTATAGAGGGCGTCATGTGTTTTATGTGGGAATTTCTACTCAGTTTTTAGCTTAAAATTAAACAAAACTAGCTTGAATTTAATTAGTATTTAGCCTAGCTTTGTTGTAATTTAGTTTACCTAAATTTGGGGTAAAAAATTAGCAAAAATTACCAGATGGAAAACGTGGCGCCCTCTGAAAATTCGGACTGAACTAATGGAGACGAATCTAACATGTTTCAATAGTGACTTTTTAGAATTACAAATTCTCCTCCCAAACCCTATAAATTCTTGGTTTAAGTTATTGGCAACTGGTGTTCTTATCCTGGAGATGGTACAACAGAAACTATCTTGAACCGTAGACTTTACAACAAATTTGACATTGCCAGGACTGGCGTACTTCTTTATGTAGATGAGTTCCTAAGTGGTACACAAGAACAGTACTGGAGTCACGACATTTACCACAGGTAAACATTTGAAGCACTTTAGATGAATGTTGTGATGTGCGCGAAGTCTGTGACAAGAACAAATCTCAGATCACACTGGCTGTGAGATAATCCTACTCTCTGAAGAAAAGGATTATTCTAAGGTTATTGACAGTCACTTGGCAGGTAACCAGGAAAAACAACCAGTATATACACCAATTGCAAATGTTGTTGCCAGTTACGCTGTTTACTTCGAAGACTTACGATATTATTATTGTTAGCTATTCTTTCTATTTAAATCAGCGTATACAAACTTATGAGAGTTTTGTGTTTCTGTGAACATTACAGGTGTTTAGTTATTGTACCATTCCAAAAAATGTCTAAAACTACTACATACTGATTTGTTTGTAGTCTCGTGC
The DNA here is from genome assembly GCA_023313725.1 of Lithobius niger. Taxonomy (NCBI): domain Eukaryota; kingdom Metazoa; phylum Arthropoda; class Chilopoda; order Lithobiomorpha; family Lithobiidae; genus Lithobius; species Lithobius niger. The sequence goes on along the minus strand of JAHWFP010142247.1, from coordinate 597 downwards.
CCGTTACACGCATCTAAATTCAAATCTGTTGTGCTGTGGAATAATAAATACCAAAGAAACTCTCATTGGCTAACCTTTGCATTCAAAACCCGGTAGTTTGAACACTCAACCAGTAAATCATCTTGCACAAAATTAGACATAACCAATAACACAAAAACTAGTTTTCTTCCAGATGACGAGTACACTAATCAGGGCCCCCACATCCAAGTTGGGGGACTGGGACTAACTACAACAGCGAGCCCCCTCACCTTACTGAAATCGTAAAAAAGTTATACTATGTTACAATATTCGTCGGCCACAATTGTGCTTAACGGGTTGGTTCATTTATTAATCCGGGCTGCTTACGTTTGTTGACTATCCTGCCTAACAGGCTGACAAGCTAGCACTATACGACTATACGTGCTCCAGCTCCATGCTCTTGCCGTAGGATTGGAGTTGTTGTTTGTTGGAGTATAAAAATATTCACAATACTCACAAATCAAGTATGTTACTCATTGTCATCAAAACTCACAATTGCGAAAAACAATTTTTGTACACCATGCAAGCCCCTTGAGTGACCGGGCCTGGGTACAGCGGGTCCACCTGACCCCCCCCCCC
>JAHWFP010142245.1:4261-15751 GCA_023313725.1 Lithobius niger | reverse complement strand
TAGGTAACCTTTTTATAGTTAAATAACAAATTTGAAAGATTGTTGGACTGAGGAACTTTGTGTCCCCCTTCCCGGACCATCTAGCATGGGCGACAGATGCTTTTTCCACTCCATGGGAAGGAATGGATGCTTACGCGTTCCCACCTTTCTGCCTTCTCCAACTCGTTCTGAACAAAATCAGAGAGGATTCAGGCTCATACGTTCTTGTTGCACCATTGTGGCCGGCCGTGACGTGGTTCCCAGACCTACTAGAACTGACGAAAGAAGATCCTATTCGTCTACCATTAACCCCCCGGTTCCTGTCTCAAAACCGAGGGAGGACGATCCACCCGTCCCCGGAGGTGCTTCATCTTCACGGGTGGAGACTTTACGGGGACACCTGACACGTGAAGGTTTCTCTGAGGAAGTCACAAACAGACTCCTACAGTGCGTCCGGAGCTCGACAGTTAAGATGTATGAAAGCAAATGACGACGATGGTTCAAGTGGGCGACCGAACGAGGATGTGACCCATGTGACCCCCCGGTGGTGCCGTGGTCACAATTTCTGGAAGAACTGTTCCAGAAAGGTCTTTCCCCAACTTCCATCAAGGGCTATCGGGCAGCGGTGAACTCCGTGCTGACCTGCATAGGCAAGTCATCCGTCGGGGCGGACCCCAGGTTCTCGCAAATGATTTCTTCATTCGAAAAAGCGAGACCAAGGACAAAGAAGTTGTTTCCTACGTGGAATGTTCCACTTGTGTTGTATAGTTTAACTAAACCACCCTATGAACCACTCCATAGTGCAAATTCAGTACTTCTTACTCAGAAGACGGTGTTTTTAGTGGCACTGGCGTCAGCAGCGCGCCAGAGCCAGTTGGCGGCTTTCACTAGGGACGATGGCTTCCTTCGGTTTGCCAGAGACTGGTCCTCAGTCTCCTTGGTCTTCCCGGCTTGCTTCCAGGCGAAGAACTCCAGACCGGACGTTGCACAGAAACCTGTTGTAATCCTCGCCTCAGGGGAAAAGAAGACTGGGGAACGGAGCAGTGAACCACAATGTCCAATAAGAGCACTCCGATACTACATCGACAGGACCTCAACATCAATACAGAAAGTGCGACAAGGAACGGGGTACACACCGCTGTTTCTGGACGTGGACTCGACTTCAGGCGAAGTGTTAAACAAACGGGTAACCCCCTTTAAACTTGGAAGCTGTATATACCAGGTGATCAAAAGGGCGTATGAGCTGAGCCCGGAACACCCAGACGTCCCAAGTGAGGTTCGGGCACATGAACTTAGAGCACTATCGGCCTCATGGGCGTACGGCTGCGGGACCCCGTTAGACGAAGTAGTAGCAGCAGGATCATGGAGGAGCAAGAACACCTTCATTAAGCATTATCTGAGGGAAACCTGTGGGGAGAGTGGACGTAATGTCGTCAAACAGCACGTGGTCGCCGAGTCAAAACAACACCGGCAGACGACAGTGTGGAAACCCAACCAGTGACAGACGAACGCAAGTGGTAAGCGATGTTGGCAGTGCGCACTAGCTTACTGCGGACACGAGAGGGAAGTGCACACCAGTGGAAAGCCATATCGCATAGTTTCGGCAGGCAGAAACACCATAACGCTGAAAACGAGGGGACGAGAGAAGGAGGAAACTCAAACAACAAAACAACACACTGAGGTGAGTTGACTGATTAAGGTTGTTAGACTTAGTGGAGAATTTTTACTTTGTACTTAACCTTTTTTGATAGTTGCCCGCCTCCTTTACGACAAAGTCAGCATGTAGACTGGAGGTAAGTATTTTGCAGATAGTAAGAAATGAAAATTTTAACCTGTTAAAATTAGTTTTTACTATCGTTAAAATACTTACCTCCAGTAGAACCTGCCCTGCCTCCTCGCTAACGAACAAGAAAGGTTCAGAAAGCGAATGGGGTTTTCCCCAAGAGGCAGGCGGCTGCAGCGCCAGCGCTGGTAGCGCGCCTAGCGGAAAAAGACGGCAACTGACGTTGAAGTTCATAAATTCAAGATTTATGGGTGGTTGAGCATGGGAAAAGCACAATTAAACAAATTTAGCATGTAGACTGGAGGTAAGTATTTTTATGATAGTAAAAACTAATTTTAACAAGTTAAAATTTTCATTTCCTTTATATTTGCTTAAGCTCTTCTTCTATACAATAAAAATCACGAATGACAGTATTGTCAAACAAGCATTATTAAGTCTTTCCATTTTACAAGGTCACCTCTTAAACATAGTACATGCGTTTTTAAAACAAGTTTTGCTTTCGCTTCAATAAGCCAAGCTACAAATCAGGCAAATGTGGAAAAAAAGGCTCGTGTGGGGACTGTTAGGCAGTGAGGTGGCACCTGGGATACAACTTTTTTTTTGTCGTAACTTTGCTTCCCTTTCGAAACAAACAGGGCGAACAAGATCTACCAACAATTTAACGTAATTTGTAACATGCAGATTGGCAGATGGCAGTTCTACTCTCTCTGTTTCACTGACAACGATCTTGTAAAGACAAACATCTATCCGTTGTGCAAAGCTTGTGATACTGACAAGTTTGGTAAAACCAATCAGAAAAAAAAAAAGCTCTTACTTTCAAAGGGAATGTGCAGCTGCCTATATAAAGTTATATTTCAACATACCAAAAAAATTTTCTTAACTGTACAGGCTACATTTTAGTACAAAAAATAAAAACAAAATGCTCTTGCATGTTGCTTTTGAATGATAGACTCCCGTAGAACAAAGTATTTTTTTGCCCCAAGGTCATGCCATTGACATCAGTAAATGTCGTTATCTCCGTTCCGAAAACTAGAAACCCTTTCCCTTCCCGTCTGTTTAACATAGCTAATGTTTTGCGAAAATAGAAATCTCGCTTTGTTCTGTAAACGTGGTCTTGTATTAGACACTCGTGGTGAGGCCACCTTGACACGAGCAAAAACCTGAGGGCAGAAATCTTAAATGACATCACTAAGAAAAAGCGCTCAAACTGAGCTGTAGCGAACTTCATCCCCCCCCCCCTCCCCCGGGAGGGTCGCACTCCTACAGGGCCGCCCTTTCCCTCTACCTTGACTGCCAGAGCAGCAGGTATAAAACCCAGCTACAGGAGACATTCGTTAGCACAGCTCAGAAATCTCAAAGCTAGAGGTAGCTACGCCGGTCAGGAGTGGAGATGTCACGGTCCGATTGTTGCCATGCCAGGCAAAGGTAGTTGGTTCGTATAACTTAGTTTAAATTGAAAGTTTCTCTTTTGGACTCTTAATTCAAAATTTATAGTTTAATTTTAAATTAACCTTTAGCTTTGAAAGTAACTTATGGTTCGTTAAGCCATCGGCATTTAGGACGTTAACGGCCATAACGTAAGGGTTCACGGTCCCTTCCTAAAAACCAGCTTTTATTCACCGTTTCATTAATCTAATTTAATGTAAACAAAGGCCATCGGGTCAGTTAGATTTGCAGAATCGCAGTACTTCATGGAGTGTACATCCCTTTTCTAACGTGATATTCTGATAAGTACGGTTTGATCTTGTGGGGAGTACCATTCGAAACATAACTGTAAGTTAAGGTCTACTTTTATAAGTCAGCTGCGGCTGTTTGTAAATTAGAGGGCTCTTTAGCGAAATCTCTGTTGCCTAAAATCACTGTTTCTATTTGAAATTGTAAAAACCGAACTAAATACAAGTTCAAGCGTGCGAATTTAAATGTAAAATTCCAAGTTGCTTTTCAAACCAAAAAGCTTGAGTTATGTAGATAAGTAAGCCCAATTCGTAAAGTGTTTCTTTTTAAATTGTCTGTTCAAAATAAAACCAGGAGATTTAAACGCCAGTTAGTTTGCTATTTGAGATGATCGCTAGAAGTTAATAGTTAAGAAAATTCTCCTTAGGTTAGCTTAGCTAGCTTTTTCCCACCTTGGTGGCAGCGTTACCCGCTTATTATTACTAGTTAGCCTACATTATTAGGACATTGAAGCTTGCAGCGGCGTCGACCCAAAACTGTGTGCTGGCAAACGTCACTAATCGAACTGGCGCGGATACAGTATTGCTAAGTTAGGCTACTGGTCTTTTTTTCCAATTTTGCTGGATTTCAGGACAACAAGCATAGCAGGCCACTATTCACGGAGGGAGCGACGTTGCGGACTAATGCTTTCATAAAACTAACCTAACCTGGCAAGCGGTAATTCTTTGCTGCCACCATGGGAAAAAAAACGTGCATTTACTGGCAATTAACTTTAAACTAAAATTTTCTAAGTTTCAAGTAACTAAGTAAATAATGGTTGGAAACAAACTGAAGCTCTATTTACATTTATTGAACATTGGTTAATAAAATATTTACAAAAGTAGATTGCAGTTTCATTTTGGGTTACAATAAATCTTGTTTTTAGATTTCAGCAACAACAACAAAAATCGTTAAGCAAATCGTGCTTAACACTCAAGTATAACAACGATCAAGAAATTTTTACCAACTTCAAACTAGAAGTACATTTTCGCAAAAATGCAAGTAATATTGAATAAAAATTCAACTCACATGAGGTCACTGACGACGATTCACATGCAACCTTTAGCTGTCTGGTTAAGATGCTAGTCTTTGGTTTTACATTGGAAAAAAAATTCACGTTTTGAAAGTTTTAACTTGAAACTGGAATGAAATTAAAGTTTTTACAAAATCATCCCCAAAAAATATTTCACCTGCAAAAACCTACCCCGATCGCGATAATTAAGTTTAAGTTACATTTAAGTTTTCAAATGAATGGCCTAAACGAAATTCAAGTACAACTAAGTAACTTACATGTCCTCTACCTGGCCCAGTTTTGGCGCCGTTTGCGGCGGCAGAAGAACATCGCTCTCCCAGAGAACGTGACGATGGGTGGTTGTGAGGTCGAGCTATGCTAACGATATTTTCTCAAGCTTGGGTTTTTATACTTCGGAAACGGCTCCAACTTGCCTTCTGCGCGGACCCCGAGGAATGCTGGACATGTAAGGCACCTCAGGATTTGTTTAGAGCCTAAATTTCCAAGTATCCAATTCACTGGTTGGTGGAGAGTTTTGGTCAGCCAAATTCGGCGCCAACGGCGCTCGAGCACTTCCGGTTTGCCTGGGAGAGCCGGTCGTTTCACTTAGGCAAGTAAAATTCCAACATGGCGCTAAAGCATTGAGCTGAGGTAGCGGACACGTTTTGCCTCCTAGTTTTAAAACTACCCAACCGAATTTAAAAAGGTAAATATATTTTGAATCTGAACATTATTAAGATCAAAGGCTAGGCATCTTTTATGAAGATTTAAGACAGACTTTGAAGAAAATAGTAACTGAAAACAGCGACATTAGCGCTAACAAACCTGCGTCGTACACGAGTTGTTGCAAGTTATAAACCGTTTCAGACATCAATAAAATTGATTATAACATAATCTACGTGGCTTTATGCCAAACTGCAACGATGTGCGTCACAATATTTCGCATCAGCGCTGTTTACATTTCGGTATTTATTGAAAAATAAATAAATTCGAAATTGAAGATTTCAGGCCTTCAGTAAGACCACTTTGGTTTTCTTGACGATCTTCCAAGATTTCAACAAGTTTGAGTGTAAAAGTTCAATTTCTCCTGCCCTCCCTACATCACCAAGTTTAGGGTTAGCAGTTTTGATTTAAAAATCTGGCGTTTTGTTGCTTGGAGGTAGCCTATCTCCAGTATCGTAAAGAATATGTTGCAAATTCCTTACAAGCTCCATTCCCTACGCCGGGACTGTAGCAGTTGTGCTGTTTTAACTAAAAAGTACTCACCAAAAGTAATGATAAGTCAGATACAGTAACACCAAGCGCGCAGGCGATACTACAAGCACCTACTCCGTCGTAGCATCCGCCGTTACAAATGGTGGCAGCGGTGGGATGAACGTGTGCTGTTCCTACAAGCGTTTCCCCCCTGCCATACTACTATGCCATTTGTGTTGAACAATTCTTCAACCAAGATCTCCATGACTCCGACACTATAGTCACAAGAAAAACATGTCAGCATTGCCGCTCATATCACTACAAATCCGATGTCAGTACTGACGACAACAACAGTGCAAACCATCAGCTCCGCGACAACAAAGCCAGTTCCGGAGCCGGGAAGCAAGACGAGCAGAGCCCCCCCCCAATCCCCTTCCACGACTTGCTGATTTCCAAGTCGGGGACCTACAGCTGCGAGGAGGATTCAGCCAATTCCGGATGTGAAGATCCGTAGCAGTGTCCAGTGGACCTTGGGCAACGCCAACCATCGTTCCAGTGCAGTAGACCCAGACCCGAGACGACTACAGCAACAAGTGTTCAAGCCTACTCATTCGTCAGGTGAAAAGTTTGGATTGGACTTGACTGACCGCACAGTGATTGTGTCCGGGGTAAGTGTGCATAGGATATGCTTAAGGCCGCCAAGCCGAGTGTTGTAGTTAGAGCCTTTTAGGTATTTTAATTATTTATACACCTGAGTGCTAGGGGTCTAAAATAAGTGTATTTCTTGCTAAAACTTACGGTATTTGGGAAAGAAGTGTTTTAAGTAACTCGCTCTGCTCAATTTAAAGTAAATTAATTTGCGGCTACATTTGAATGAAGTTTCATTTATAAGACTTTTATTTTGAAGCTTAGAGTTAAAAATGTCCAACATGGATGATTTTGAAGATGTCATTAAAGACATACAGTATAAAGACCTTACAAAGGCCTGTTTGGAATTAGGCCTTACCGTTACTGAAACTAGACACGAATCAGTTACTATTTTGAAAAATGCCATTGAGGAAGAAAAATTTTCTTAGACGACCTCTGACAAACTAGCCCCGTCTATAGAGAAGAGAGAGGCTACTTTTCTACAAAAGAAAGAACTAGCAGCCAAAGCTTGCCCTTAATGCTGAAGAATTAAGGCTAAAAGCATTAGAAATAGCCAATACGGACAAACGTATGGCTCACGAAATCGCCCTACGGGACCAAGAGGCCCAAATTAGGGATAGAGACACTCTATTAAAGGAGCAAGAAGCACAGATTAGCGAACGCGCTAGTGCACATGGATTATTAAAATTAGACAAGCAGATCGAACTAGCAAGGCTAACGTCTGCCAATCTTAACAGTAGTTCAAGCCACAGCAGGTGGTACCGTAACTCCTACTCCCAGTGTCCCTGTAAACAAACCTGGTAAAATTGCTGACGCTGTCAGACTTGTAAATAAGTGGACTTCCAAATCGGAAATTAATAGCTTTTTTAAAATCTTTGAAAAGACTATGGAAGCACAACGGATAGATAAAACTGAATGGGTCGTCGGACTCCAACCTCTCTTAGGAGAAATTTTGAATAAAGTGTGTGATCAAATGTCAGTTTTACAGATGCATGATTATGACCTAGTTAAAAATAAGTTACTAGAAAGGTTTGTTCAAACTAAAGAGTCGATTCAAGCCCAGTTTCGTTCCCTGGAACGTGAACCAGAACAATTTGTAACGGCGGACGCTACGACGGCTCAGGTGCTTGTAGCGCCTCCGGTTTCCTGGTTTGACACGGAGATTCAGCTTAAGGTGTTGCGGTGATTATTGCGACTTTTACGGCATAAGCACAGCAAGGGCTACTGTTCCAGCATGGGGGATGGAGCGCAGGGTCCTAAATTAAAGGGGCCTAACCTTAATACTGCTGGTATTTCACTGCCACCAGCGATGGAAATTTAACCGTTTACAAAGAGCTAAACTAAAAATGTTTACACATTTATTTACACTTAAACAGTTAATCAACTAGCAAACGAACTGAAGTTAAAAACTCCTGGTTTTTACACTTTACATTATGTTTGCACGAGAGCTTTTGAAATAAAAATATTTAAAAGCACACAAAGTTTGAATTTACAACATGTAATTCAGTTTCACAAGTTTACAAGTTTTGACTAAAATAACGTTTGTGTTTCAGAATAAAACAACTACTTAATTTTTCGAATAGAAAAAGCAATACTGAACGCTCAGCTGAGACGTCCGCAAGACTGAACAGCCCAGGCTGGTTACAATCTATCAAACAGTATGTTTCAAACACGCATGAAAGATCAACCGTTTCACAGTTTTGTTTCTAGGTGATAAAACAGAGCCTTAAACCTCCCAGAGTTGCTGTTTACAAGTCAACTCCTCAAATTATAAAGGCCTCAGCTACTTATAAAGTCCGTCTGGAGTGAATAACCAATGAATCCCACACAAAGATCAAATCGTCAGTTATTTGAATTAATGTTTAAAACAAGTAAGAAAGAAGTTGGTTTTTAGAAAGAGTACCACTCTGACATTATGGGGTGAGAAACCTAAGATGCCGCTACAGGCGTCACCACCATAATATTCCCTAGCTAGAGAGAGTTTAAGTTACGAATTTAAACTAAAATTTAGACGTGGGGGTCTTAAATTAAGATTTCAAAAGCAATAAACAACAAACAAACATACGAACCACTGCCATTTTGCCCGGCATGGCATCCCACGGACATGGCGTCTCTACTCCCGACTGGCGTGACCCTTCTCTAGCTTGAGATCTGTGAGCTGTGCTAACTATGAATTCTGGGGCTGGGGTTATATACTCGTTACCAGAAGTTCGCGCGGACGCGTAGGGGAGCTCCGGGGTCTGGTTGGTTGAGGGCCTCGAGAACAATAGAAAGTGGGAGGAGAAGTCGGATGAACAAAGGAACTGGGTGCAGAGCCGTTTGAAGGAGTAGGGACGGAAAAATGGAAAAGACAGGCCTGTTTTGAGTTTCACTCTATTGAACTTTGGGAAATAGGCCTTTATTTTGAATTATTGGCTACGGATTCCATATTTACATGATTGCAACGTGATTTGGCTCTTGTTAAATCTTATTACTTGGCTTTGGGTAATGCAGAGAACATTACTATTAAAATAAACAAGCTTTAACTGTAAACTGCAGTGTTATACACCACAACTAGATTTAGCTGGGGAGGGGGGGCAAAAAGGGGTTTTCGAAGTTTTTACACAGTTTGACTTTCGGAAATGGGTTAAACAGATCTTTTTAAGAATTTTTTTTGTTTTAATAGTAGTACAAGCTAGTAGCAGTTGTTTGGTTGGGTCCAGTCAGGCTGAGAGGAGAACTAAAACAAACATGTATACACTGAAAATTTGTGTCCGGTAGAATGCCGATGTCAATTACTTGGACTAATGGCAGCGTTTCTGGGGGCAAAAGATTATTATAAAAGGCTAAATAAATGAATAAATAGTCTAGCTTGATGGTATGCTAAAACGCATAAAGTTAAAGTGGAGGTTTGAACCCTAAAGTTAACGGACAATGTTTGATCTAAGTGGAAATTTTTCATAGTAGTTGCGATCGTTCAAACACAATAAAAAATATCACACTTCAAAAATGGTTGTCAGTACATGGGCACATGGTTCAGTACCTTTCTCCTAAAATTCAAATAAGCTAGAATTTGGGGCTTTATGCCCGAAAAGAAGAGTGATAAAACCAAAATATACAAGTACAAGTTATAACAATGGCGGCCATGATGAAGTAACGTTGCTGGCTTCGAGGTGATCTTCAAACGTGAATTACTGGTACTTCCTGGTGGAAAGTCCGGATTTGGGCTTCCCCAAGTGTCTTGTATTTGGGCAGGCTATCGATGGCGAAAATTTGGTTTGATTTGGTTCATTATTTAAAAAATGGCTGAATATGCCTCTGCGAGGCATTTTGGGTGCCATCAGAAAAAAAATTTCAAATTTTTGGAAAAACAGGCGTTTTTCAGTGGCGCTCGTTTACAAATTGTTCCACGGACATGCGTTCGGGTTAGAAACCCTATTTTCAAGATGGGTATCCTTAGCTGAAGTAAATAGCAGTTACAACAAGTTGGCTAATTTAATCCTACTTCAGCAATTCACCAAATCATGTCCTATTGCACTGCGCAAGTGGTTGCCGTACCAGATTAAAACTGGAATGTTAACTGAAGCAGCCAAACTCTGTGATGAGTTCACCACCAGAAATAAGCAATTTCTGCCGACATGGCCCTTAAAACAGGGAAAGCACAACCTAGTGCTTCGTCGTCTGGACAAGCTTCTAAAGCTTCCTCCAATTCTAGAAGGGGCCACAGAACCTCTTCCACTGCAGGTAAACCAGCCGGTTCTGCAGCATCTTCTGCCGATTCGAGTAAAGAAGACTCTGCCAGTAGTAACAACTCCAATCGTGAGTTTGACAGGCCTAGAAAGAAGTTTGAAGGTGTTTGTTTCTTTTGCAACAAAATCTGTCACAGAAAATCCGAGTGTCGTGTATGTATAGCCCAAGAAGCTAACTCGGCTAATAATGCTGAATGTTATTTTGTTAGTAATAATTGTAGCGGCGGATGCCACGACGGAGTAGGTGCTTGTAACATCGCCGGTCGCCTGGTGTAACTGGATCTTGCTATCAATCACTCTGTTTGGCGTTTACATACTTTTTCGGTTAAACAGCACAACTGCTACTGTCCCGATGTAGGGAATGGAGCATTGAAGTCCTAATCTAAGACGTGACTAGTGAATAAATAGCGGGTAACGCTGCCACCAAGGTGGGAAAAGGCTAGCTAAGTTATATTTGAAGAGAATTATCTTAAATACTAACTTCTAGCAACAACGAACTTTGAAACCGACGGGCGTTTAAAACTCCTGGTTTTTATTTTAAACAAACATGTTAAAATGACCGCACTTTACATTTACATTTGGCAAATTTACAACTGGAATTAGTTTATAAATAACAGGGAGAATTTACATTAAATTCGACACAAGAACTTGGCTTAGTTCAATTAAAACAATTACAAACAGAAAAAGTGATTTGTATAGGCACAAGGGGATTTCGCAAAAGAGCCCTCTAAATTACAAACAGCCTCGGCTGACTTATAATAGTAGACCTGTTTTACAGTTATGTTTCAACGTGAATTAACAAAGCATTAAACCTCCTAGAGTTGCTGTTGATAAGTCAACTCCTTAAATTACAGAAGCCGCAGCTACCTATAAAGTCGATCCGAGCGATTAATCAATGGAAACCCCACGAAGATCAAACCGTCCTTTGTTTACTTTAAACTACGTTTAAAAAAACATAATAAAGAATGCTGGTTTTTAGTAAGGGACCGTGAAGCCTTAAATTACGGCCGCCAACGTCCGAAATACCGTTTGGCTTGACGCACCATAAAATTAACTACAAAGCTACGAGGTTAAGTTTAAAATTAAACTATAAATTTTGACGTAAAGTCCAAAAAATAAACTTTTAAAGTTAAACTAAGTTGAAATACGAACCACTACCTTTGCCCGGCATGGCAACAATTGGACCGCGGCATCTCCCGGGGTTCGAGAATATTACGTAACCTTGTAACCTGGTTACTGAGGAGAGAGAAAAAAATGAGGAAATCGTGGAGGAAAGAGAAAATCAGGAAGCCCCAATTTTCATCGACATATACTTACCGATCGCCAAGAACTACTCCGATCGTTTGTGTTCCGAAAAGCCGAAAATTCCCTTCAAATAAACTGACTGGATTTATCAAATAATTTTATTTGGAACCCTTCCCCCCCCCCCCCCA
>JAHWFP010142244.1:7019-19520 GCA_023313725.1 Lithobius niger | reverse complement strand
TTAAAAATCACCAATTTAGTAAAATAAAACTTCAATCATATAACCCCTTTTCTTACGGCATACTAGACGTTTTTGTTTGTAATCCGTGTACCTTTTTTACGGTTATGGTGTCGCGCTTTAAAGGTTTATGCATGCAGTCGATTGTTGCATGCACGAAGAATGGATCTGGAGTTTGCTGAGTGGCATTGTACCCTAAATACAATGGTTAAAACAATGTAAAACAATCAAAATGATCGTTTAGGGTCCCATAACTCCGCTATGGATGGACCAATTGAAAAAGTGGTCCCTGTAAGGTTGAAGCCCAGGGAAATGTCTGGCTCAGATCATGTTTCACATTTTAGGTAGGTGCAGTAGTTTTTTTCTGAAACCGTGTCAGCCAAAAAGAACAACAACAACAACAACAAGTGAACAGTTTTCAAATTTACGTGTGGCTTCCTACGTTTACTCTTGTACGGAATTGCATAAAAGTTGGTGTAAAGTTTGGAAAAGTTGCTATCTACTGTCTGGCCTGTTTGGTCGAAATATATTGAATAGAAACGGAGAAATTAATAATTTTAGTTTTGTTGGAGAGAGGACTTTAATCATAAACGAAATTTGAAAGACAAGGGATAAGCCAAATGCCGGAGTCCAGCCGCTCAGCTGTGGCGTGTCAGTATGGCTGAGCGGCAGGACTCCGTCCTTTGGTTTCAAAGGTCGTGGGTTTAACTCCCGGTTCCCGCTCAGGCAGTTTGATATTTAAGTCTAAAAGGCTACGTAAAAAGGTTTGTATCAGTATTTATTAATCCCGTAAAGTATGCAGAATGTATGTAGTTGGCGGAGCGAGCGAGCGAAGCGAGCGAAGCGTAGCCTATATCGGACACCAAATTGCAAAATGTTGGTTGGTTGGTCCGTTGGTCTGTTGGTTGCACATTTTTAGTCTGGGTGGAGCCCAAACCAAAGATCGGATTGGAATGAAATTTGGTACAACGCTTGATACCCCAAACAGTATTGCTGAACCAAAATTTGACGTAAATCGAACAATTATGATGGGAGAAATAACAAATTTTCAAATTTATTTCTAACACTCACCATTGTAAATTTGGAATCGTGAATAGTTAAGGAATTCCGACGACGCATATACCTTGCTGGTGGGACTCAAGTGAACTTTAAAAAAAAACGCCGAAATAAATCATCGTAGCTTCCTTACAGCTAATAATCTTTTTTGGCATAACCCAACGAAATAATACCATTTGATTATAGCACTTTAAGCACTAGAGGAAGGCAAGCATAAGGGAAAAAAACAGAAGGGTCCCTTAACGACTCACATTCGTTTCGTGTGAAAAAGAATACTGGCAGGAATTTAGCAAACATGGCAACCAAAGTGGCGTTGACACTATCAACGGGAATCTCAAATGTGAAACATCAAATCGCCGCTGCAGGAGAAAACCTCTCATATAAGACGACCGTACAAGGCAGACTACGTGTTTATATCACAACACGGAACAATAATTTGGCTTCGTATAATAATTTTAACATTCCTGGATTGCTATGGAAACTGCCGACTCTCCATCCCGTGCTGCAAGAATGATTAGGCTTAACCTCGAAGCAATAGGCCTAACTGTTGTCGTTTACGAAACTAAAATGGGTGATAACAATTAGGCTTAAAATAAGGCTTTAGAATTATTTAAATGCTATTCACACCCAAGCTAACACCCTCTGACCTACAATTGTGATAATTCTATTTTTGTTTTAAAATAATTAGCGCTCGCCGTTGCAGTATGTGCCAGAGGTGTGCGCTTTAACATTGTCGTAGGAGGCGCCGTAGGGAGCAGCGGATATTTTGAATCTTTTGATTATTTTGACGTACTACCATTACTGATGATTGTTTAGATTGCAGTTAAATGCTTTATTGTTAATATTTTAAGTCTACGAAAGGTACTCTGCAATAAATATAAACAATGTAAGCATTATTGACGGTGGCAAGTTCCTTGCCAGCTTAACCACGGCGGCTAACGTGTTATTTTACTATGGCGGCGATGACGTAAAGAGGATGCAAATGCCGAAACAGAAACTAAATGTAAGAGCAAACGAAAGCATCTAAAAATTAATATGAAACGTAGCCTACATAAAATGGAAAAAAAAAGAGCTAAAAAGTTAAAAACACCAGCAAAGAGCTTCAGCTCAAATGTAGCTAAGTGAATATTGTCCCCAGCTTTTTAAGGACCCTTAGCAAATATTACAAAGCCATTATAATGAGAGTAAATACAAATTTAAAATAAATTTCTCTTCGCTCCGCCTACAATAGGCCCAAAGCCTGTTTCCTAGTCTGTAATGTATGTAATGTGTGCAGACCTCGAGTTGTTAAACCCTGCCTTTTCCTTTTTCCTTTTGATTAAAAAAAGTCGTAGGACTGGCTGTACTCCGAATTACTGAAGTAATCGAAGAGGTTTTGGACGTTACATGGAGAGAGTAAGCAGTGGCTAAGGTTTTAAAATGAAATCTGACTGAGTAGCTTTTTTTCTGGAATTTTGAACACAAACTAAAATTGAAGACAATGGATTAAACTGACACTACAGAAAAAAAAAAGAAAATACGATTTAATCAGGAAAATTTAAATAACAGCGACAAAATAACGCAGCTAACAAAAAAAAAAAAACACCCTCAACAAAATTTGATAAATTATGAAACAGGAAGTCAAAATGAGCTCGAGCAACACGAAATGAATCAATCACAGGTGGAAACCTATTTCCGTTGACCTTTGGACTGTTTCAGCAGGGAAACCCACGACTTTTAAAGTCAAAGGTTAAGCCCAATTAAGTCCAAAATGCAGTGGATATACATCAATTGTGTAACAGAAATACAGAAAACCGGAGAAATCTTCATTTTTCCAAAAATCGTATCAGGTAGAAATGAGAAAAATCACGGGAAAAAAGACGAAAAAGAGGAAGCGAAAAGAAAGCAAATGCAATAAAGCAAACAAAATGTTCAAACTTGTTTGAAGATTTAAATAAATATTGCACAACGACCCAGGCAAAAGTAGTAGATATCCGTGACGAAGACCCGCTTAACCTGAAATAAATGACCGTTTGCGAGAAAAGGACAATCCAAATGTTGAAGGGTGGCGAAATTTCACGACCGCGATAGCGCGAGTGTGATTCTGACAACCCGGGATATTTGGACTGTTCCGTTTCGAGCAAATGACCAATTATTTCAAGTTTACCGGCCGGGGTCGTCTTCACGGATATTTTATAGTGTGACGTCAAGCTAACTTACTGAGTTATTTGAGTTTTTAAAGATTTTTGGTTGTAAAATTTATTTGTGAATCATAATGAATTTACATGCGACTTATGTAAATTCCTGAACGGAAGCTTATTGGTTAGAAGCTTCCTGAGTGAAGGGACGAGATGTTCCGTTACCGATGTTTGTGTTTTAAGGTAAAACTATATTTTTTCTACTTTAATATAGTTTAAACAAGACGATAGTAAAAAATGCACCATTCGCTTGTGAGTTTCGTAGGTCTTTAGGTATATTTCAAAGTGTCCGTAACCTAGTTTTTGTATCGTCGGGACAAAATGAGATTCCGGGTTAGGCTTAGCTTGCGACATTTTTTTTCCCGCGTTGGTCCCTGAAAAATTTCGCTAGTCGTAAATGCTCTTGCTTACGTTGATTTTGCAATTAAAAAAAAACCAAGCGCAATGGCTGTTTGCCGTGACGTCACCATGAGTTAGCCAATGACTAACGAGAACAACGGCTGTTTGGCCGTCTGATTGGACTAGCCCAGTCACAGCAAACAGCCATTGGCGCGTGGTATAGGTTTACTGCCTGAACTTGTGCAGTATAATACGAAAAGTTGGTCATGGTGGATTATGGGTTGTGTAGACCCCAAAAAGTGTTAGATTATTGTAAAAGTGTAGGTTATCAAAACTAACCCATGGTGACGTATGTGGGTTTTCAGATTAAACGTATACTGTATAACGACTACACTTTTAGTATACTGGGATGTGTTAGCGTGACGTCACCACCGTGCATTAATTACAACTAGGAAACAGGCCTTGGGCCTATTGTAGTTGGAGCGGATAGAAATTTATTTTAAATTCGTATTTACTCGCATTTTAATGTCTTCGCAATATTTCCTAAGGTTCTTAAAAATCCGGGTGAAATACTCACTCAGCTACGTTTTAATTTTTTTTTGCTGTTTGGCATGAAGCCTTTTGTGTCGCTGGTTTTTTTTTTTTTTTTTTCATATTTTTGCTTTTTTTTTCATGTAGATAGGCCTAAGCTACGTTTCATATTAATTTTAAAAGTCTTTCGTTTGCGCCCACATTTAGTTTCTGTTTCGTTATTTGCAGTCTCTTCCTGCCATCGCCGCCGTCGGAAAGTAATTTCAAATGGCACGTTAGCCGCCGTATAGTTAAGCTGGGATAGAGCGTGCCACCGCCAATAATGCTCACATTGTTTGCATTTATTGCAAAGTATCTTTCCTAGATTTAAAGTAGTAATAATAAAGTACTTAATAAAGCACTTAACTTGCAAGCCAAACAATCATTAGGAACGATAGTACTTTACAATAATCAGAAGATTCAAAAGATCCGCGGCTCCGTATATGCCGCCTCCTACGACAATGTTGAAGGGCACACCTCTGGCACATAATAAAACTGCGAACGCTAATTTTTTTTAAAGTAGGAATTATTACAATTGTAGGTCAAACGGGTGTTAGCTCGTGTATGAAGATAGCATTCAAATAAATCTAAAGATTTCAGAACGTTTAGGCCTATAGTGTCCGCGGCCTATCTTGAGTTCTCCGCAGAACGAAAACAGATAATCGATTGTACGTTTTCAGTAGCAAAGTGCCTTGTCGATATCCAAGATGATTACAAAAACAATGGCGCCATAGATTAAAGCCACCCCCTCCAGGAAGACGTAGCCGCTCACAAAATACTTGCAGGACTCAAGATACACCGCGCGCACAATAACTTGTAGCTGCGACAACAGTTCGCTTCGTTTGCTGTGTACGTTAGGCCACTTGTTACCTTAGAGGAAGCTTGCAACACGGCCGTTAAGAATACAGTTTCCTTAGCAACCAGGAATCTTGAAATTATTATGTGAAGCCGTCTTATTGTTCCTGTTGCCGTACAAACATGTCGTCCGCCTATATTTTCATTTTATATGAACCGTTTCCTCTTGTTGCGACGAGTTGAGGTTTCACATTAGGATTCTCTGCAAGCATTCTTTTTCACGTGAAACGAATGTGAGTCGTTAACGAATCCTTTTGTTTGTGAATTCCATTTGCCCGCCTTCCTCTAGTGGTTAAAATGCGATAATCAAATGTTATTATTTCGTTTATAGTTACGTTGAAAACAAAATTGTTAGCTGTAAGGAAGCAAAGATGATTTATTTTGACGGTTTTTCAAAGTTCACTTGATTACCAGCAGCACGGTCCGGATTCGTCGGAATTCCTTAAATATTCAAGATTCCAAATTTACAATGGCGTGTGTTAGATCAATAAATTTAAAAACTCGTAATTTCGTGGATTATAATTCATCAATTTACTGCAAATTCGAGATCAGCAATACTTTTGGGGCTATCTAGCATTTAGCAAATTTCATAGCACTGTGTTCTTTGGTTCTCCCCCCCCCCCCCCCACCCAGACAACAAAAGTGCAACCAACCACCCAACCAACCAACATTTGCAATATGGTGTCCGTTATAGGCTATGATACGCTCGCTTCGCTCGCTCCGCTCCGCCAATAAATCAGTCCCGTACAACATACAAACTTCTAACACTATAGAGCCAATGGCGGGATATCTTAATGTATACATTAAAATTAAAAAGTAACTGGATTTGGAATGATCCAAAACAAAAGAGCAGTGGAACAGCAACAACGATTTGCGAAATATTTTCTAAAAAAAAAAAAGGCAAATTAACAAAAAAAAAATGCAGTACTGGTTGGAGATTGCACAAAGTGTAAGGGAAAAAAATAATAAAACTCACGGTATTAGATTAAATTAAAAAACCATGATGTGTAATGAGAAAACAAATAATGGATGATGTGAGCCACTGCTAATAGCTTTGGCCATGGTAATTCGAATCGGTACCGAGAAAAGAACATTCTACATTTCGGTAATGATCACGCTGACTGACGGGCCACCTGATCCAAGGCTCCTGCACACTCATTTGCTACGCCACTATTTCTGTGGATGTTAGCATATTGTTTGCTACTGATGTTGCTCTGATGTCACGCATGACAGAATGAATGCAAACTTAGGGCTCCGGCGCATAGGGCTTAGGCGGCCAGTGGTCGTCGTGGCTAAATAACACGGCGACGTGCTGCGTAGCGAAGTCCGTTTTTCATTGAGAATATATCTTCATAATTTTATAACAACAATTAACCAATTGGAAACAAAAAAACGGCAGCCACCAGCCAATCACGCCTCCTTAACACCGATTAAACGACCACGCGGTATTTTATCAGATTAAACTTTCAGCCTAATCCCTCCATCTCGGTTTTTACGATCGACTCGCCCGATATCTGTTTTTCCGCAGTATAACGAACGTTTGAAAGAAATGCACTTGTTAGGCCTAAACCAATTTCTAAACGTATACGATTTACCTGATAGACAAATGACACATTATTTGAGTTCTCGGCGATGTGTGTTTAAAGTGGCCCTATCGCCTATTGAAAAGAACGGAAATACCATGGCACCATCTACCGGTATAATTACATTGTTAACCAATACAGCTTGCTCCCAGGTGCACGAGGACGAACCAAATTTTCACTCAATAATTAAGGAGGTCGTGGCTTATTTGTTACGTTAAAAGAAATGCCGTTGTGAATTCCTTCGCTTGGTGCAAGCAAGTGCTAGACAGTAATAGATTGCGCTAGATATTGGTAGATTCTGCCTACTTTCAATCGGTGATAGTGCCACTTTAATCTTTGGTTACCATGGTGACAGAAGATGGGCAGCCCAAGTGCGTGAAGCCGTAAAGCCGCTCTCATTAGGTTACGCTACAGCCAACTTGATAAGGCAATGCCGTATCAAGTTGGCTGTGATTAGGCCTATCGCCACTACAATGCAAAGCGTAGCGGTAAAGGTGACTGCTACAGCACGTAAATATTTCGCGGTACTTGAATTAACCTGAAATAGTACAAAATTAATAATAATTTTCGTAAAACTTAGTGCAGGTAGTACACTGGTATTCGACCTAAAAGAACCGCAAGTGGAAACTGTATTAAGGGTGGTCGGGGGGCACCCCTGCTTGATCTCAATAGTTAGTGCCCATAAAAGACCTTTATTCTTGCTTGCAGATTATCGGAAAGGGAGGTACCACTCACTAGTTGACGGAGACAGTATGTATGGCAGACAAGTTCGTTGAAACGCATGTGTTCGAACCTCGACATGCGGTTCAAGGTCGAACAACAGTTTGTTTGCTACAAACACCTGCACAAACCTGAGCTTAACGAACCCTTACCAGTTTCGTTACGTAATGCTTTTTCCTACTGTAATTTTATTACGTGCATTTATCCAATTCACACAACAGCTCAGGATATTATTTTATGCAATAAAGACAACATTTGCACGAATGTGTTTTGGTCATAGCTCGTGGGATTGTGGACCGATTTACATGCTGTTTTCTGCATTCTCCACGAGTTAACTGCCCACACACATCTCAGATTGGGACCAATGCCCTATTCTTAAAGAAACTGAAAGTGTAAAATTTATTCAGGGGGGACAGGGTGGGGAACCCTTGGATGGTGAGGGGGGGGGATTGAGGCTTAATGGACCCCTGGATGATCTCAAAACTTGTGCCTCTTTATGGTGACCAACGATGGATGGTTGTTTGATGGCTTTACCAAATAATGTGGCTACCAAATACACTAGGTCGATACTTTTGATTCACCGTACCATTTATAAAAAAAATATTAAAAAAAATACTTTATGATGCATGGATTTTTACCCACGTTAGGTACGGCATCGAAATCTATGGATGTTCTAGTCACACTCACTTATTTTATTTTCAAAAGTAATCCAATATTGTAAAATCCTCATAAGTAAGAAAGAAACTATAAAAAAGGAACAAATTTATTTAATTTATTAAGAGTAGAGCAAAATGTAAAGATTTTACAAACATTCATGCAAGAATTTTCTTGAAATGATCGCTACAAATCGCAAATACTAATCGCTATGAGTTAAAATAAAGAAAAAGTGTGGTTCAATAAATATAAAATAATATATTCCAAACATACTGAATAATAATCCTAGGCAGTTTAAAACTATCAAAAAATAAGTCAAGTTAAATCCGTAGTTAAAAATTTGATGTTAAAATGCAGTTAGTTCAATAACATGAACTCCTGCTGTAGGCTAATGGGATATAACTTTTTTCGTCTAAGGCTGTATGTGTTGGCCGATCATTTATTCCGTTTGTGTAAATAATTTTATTTATTATTTGTTTTGCTTCTCTGACAATCATTCCGTGTGAATGACTGATTGTTGGCTGCTGCTGCACGAATTTGCAATGTAATCCAACTTAGATAACACACTGAACGTCCCCACCCATCGGAGGTGAGCTCCGGCCACCATCTTGGAAAATGGCGCAAAAAAAAACAGTTTTTCTTTTATGACTTCCGAACGGTTGATCCAATCGAACAAGTCCAGAATACGAAATGTTCAATGTAACGTTTACTGCAAAAAAAGTGTCATAATCACTTTGCCCAGTCGAGCAATAATTGTTGTGGCCGAAAAAAGCATGTAATGTTGAGTTAATTCCGTGACAGACCTAATACAGTAGAAGGCTCAGCACTTCACTTCAATGTTCACTTTCTGTGTAAACATGCAATTTGGTATGGATGCACATGAAAGGGCAAAAAAATAGCTATTATAGCAAGTTCCCCCCCCCCCCCCCCTTTGGGGGGGGGGGGGGGGGGTGATTTTGGATCCCCCCCCCAAAAAAAAGTTAAAAAAGTTTTTTGGCTGTAACTTCTTAACTGTCAACAAATCAAAAGCATAATGTGAAACGAAAACGTTCAGCACACAATTCTGGACAGAAAAAGTGATATACATCTTTTATGTAAAAGCAACCATTCAATCCAAAATCGTATTTCGAGTATATCACTCTTAATTTTCCACAAACACGCCTTTCTTATATTGGTTGATATAGCGATTTTCGAGTTCAAAATGCTCTTGCCATCCCTCTATTAGCCCTAAATGAACATGCTTAGGATTTTCTGAAAGGTACGCATATATTCTGTCCATCAATGCTAACCAAAATTGTTTAGCTTAGATAGGGACCGTTTTACGCCCGTTTAAAGATGAAGCCGTAATGGTGTAGCAGATATTTCGATTTCAAAGTGCCATTGTAATGCTCATAGTTCTATTTGTATCTAAGCTAGACTTTTTTGGTTAGGCTTGATTGAAGGAATAGATCCCCACCTTTTAGAATAGTTTAAGCATGTCAATTTCGGGGCTAGAGAGCTCGCAAGAATACTTTGAATTCGAAAATCATCCTACGCTTTCGCAGCTACGCCATTACGCCTTCTCTTTTAAATGGGCGTTGGGACGGCCCCTATAGCTAAGATAACATTTTGATTAGGTTTGATGGAAAGAATAGGTCACAACCTTTCACAATATTCTAAGCATGTCTGTCTATTCCGGGCTATTAGTGAGCTCACAAGAGCTTTCGCGGGGGAAGGGGGGGAGGGGAAGGTATCACCCTTTCCTCCCCTTCCCCCTCATAAGCTAACCCACACTCTGCGAAAGCGACAGCAGGCATTTTCTCATTCAAGGGGCCTGCAGAAACAAATTTTTCTTGGTGTTATTAAACAATGAAAATTCTGTATTGGCCAATTTGGCTCCCCTACTAAAGACCCAACCAACCGGGCTTAAATTGAATTTTTTCAATTATGCACAACGAAAAGAAATTTCCAGGTGTCCACCAAGATAATTTTTATTTATGTACTTGTTTATTTATTTGAAAAATAAATTTCATTATTACTTTTTTGGGGGCCGCGGGGGGGGGGGACAGAGCGAGCATAGCTCATTATGCAGTGACTCACTAGAGTTTCTTTGTGATAATATCATGCCAAATCTACTGAATCGTATTTGTTGAAAGTTTGTATGCTAACCAAGCACAACTCTGAGAGTGACTTTTTTTTTTTATATCGAAAGTCGGGTATATTTTGGGCCGGAATTAAGGAAAATCAATCGAAAATTGTTAGAAACCAATTGTTAAAAATCAATTGTTAAAAACTAGGGCAGCCCCACGTATGTGGAAGGTTTTATCGAGAATTGTTGTGATTTCCCGTTTCCATGAAAATACTGTGATTTCCCGTTAGCATTCACCCAAGCTTTCATTAGATTTAGTTAGATCCAGGGTTAAGAGACGTAGAGGCCTAGATCCCGTTTGCATGAAAATATAGTGAGTGGGAAAAAAACATGACGTCATCAGTACTGTCCATCTTTGTGGAAAAGACAGTTCGAATCGTTACTTACACAGACAATTCAGTTTGAAAGACACACAAACAAACAAAAGATTAAATACAGTTGCAAACCCAATTACGTTGCCTTTTGGACTTCTATGTCAGACTGCCTGAGCAGGGAATTGAACCTATCTTTAATCATTACTAGGATAGCCCCCCCCCCCCCTAATATAGCCTGTTTAATAAGCATTGTTGTGATTTTTCGTTAGAGGCCAACATCCCGTTTGCATGAAAATACTGTGACTGGAAAAAAATATGACGTCATCCGTACTGTGCCTCTTTGTTGAAAACACAGTTTGAATCATTACTTATACAGACCATACAATTCCATTTGGCAGACATTCCGTGTGGAAGCACAAACGAAAGAAATAAGAATTAGGAGTGGGGATCTCGGTGATCTGGTGACACAGAAACAAATAAATATTACGATCTTAGTTAAATAGACTAAAACAACCTGGGGGGGGCCCCCCCCCCCCCAATACGGAGGTTAATAGAACACTGATTATCGAGATTCCCACTGCTGACCTTCACACTCGCACACATACGTGTAATTTCCGGTTAGCAGTCGCCGAAGCTTTCATTAGATTTAGTTAGAGCCAGAGGTAAGAGATGCAGAGGCCTAGATCCCGATTGCATGAAAATATTGTGACTGGAAAAACATAAATATGACGTCAAACAACTTTGCACTATATATATATGCAGTTGTTAAATGCTGCCTCTGGACGTTTTCTTTTAGGCTGTGTCAGTATGGCTCAGCGGTAGGGCCTCGGCCTTTGGTTTCAAAGGTCCTGGATTTGATTCCCCGCTCAGGCAGTCTGACATTTAAGTCCAAAAGGCAACGTAAATAGGTTTGCATCTGCATTTAGTTATTCCTTGTAAGCATTTGGCTTTCCCGTCTTTAAAGAAACAAAAGAATTAAGAGTATCGATATTTCCCCTGCGGACTTCAATAGCATAAAGATTATCGAGATTCCCTCTGCGAACTAACAAACAAACAAAACTACGATTTTAGTTATATAGATTGTTTTTGGTGTGTTTTGTTGTTGTTTGCAGTTAGGAAGCACAAACGCAAACTGGGTTACCTGCCCCACAACGGTGAGAGGGACAATTTAGCTGGAGAAATCCACTCGACCTGAGCACGAGGCACCACAGGCATCTTTTCCTCCCGAAAATGCCATGGGGCGGCCGAGGCCAGAATAAAACCTGGACCTCCCGGACAGAAAGCAGTAATAGCGTGATATTGATATTGATATTTTATTGAGCTTATTGAGTTATCACGTGGGTTCACTTAGAATAATAAGTTGTACAGTGAATTGAATCGAATTTAATGCACGGCGGTGATGTCACGTAGCACATCCCCATGCTAAAAGTGTAGTCGTTATATACGGTTAATGTGAAAACCCACACACGTCACAGTGGGTTAATTTTGATAACCCACACTTTTTTGATAATCTAACACTTTTTACGGGGGTATACACAACCCCTGCTACACTATGTGACATATGACCCGACTTTGCAAAATTACCGTACACAACACAAATTCAACCAGCACACCTCATTGCAAGCAGCATGAACAGGCACATTTGCAACCTGCGACATTTTTCTTTATAGCCTAACACGAAAAAAAAAAACAGAACTCGTGTACTATGCTAGGCCCCCACCCACGGAGGAATGGCCAACCCGGCAACCTTTCGTTCCGACGGTACAAAAACTAGGCTAGTGACACTTTGAAATACACCTAAAAACCTACGAGACTCAAGCGAATAGCGCATTTTATACACTCATCTTATTTAAACTATTAAATAGACAAAAATACAGTATTACCTTAAAACACAAACATCGGTATTACGGAACGTCTTTCCCCTTAGGTCGGCCTTCGTGCACAGGAAGCTTCCAACCCCGTTTCCAACCCGGAACTTCCTTTCAGGAATTTACATAAGTAGCATGTAAAAATTCTTAAATTCTTGAAACAAGTCTTTCAAACACTCGAATAATACGATAAATTAGCTTGACGTCACACCTTAGCATTAAAATACATATCCGTGAATC
>JAHWFP010142242.1:12224-29736 GCA_023313725.1 Lithobius niger | reverse complement strand
TTGTTGTTGGTATTGTTGATGATGATAATGATGATGCTGCTGCTGGGGCTCTTTTCCCTCACCTGGAGATCGAACCAATGAAACTATTTTCAACTTTCATAGTTAACACACAGTTATGAACAAGACCTAGGGCTTTTCCAGTGCTATTTTAATGCTACTGCAATTTGTTATTCTTGTTGGGGAAATTTTCCCTCACCTAGAGATCGAACGTTTGAACCGATATCAATTTATAATCGTTAAACTGTAGTTATGAACAAGACCGAAGGCCTTTCAACGCTGTTTTAATGTGAGTACACCACACTTGTTGTTATTCTTGTAGGGGAAATTTTGCTCTCATATAGAGTTTGGACCTATGAACCGAGGTCCCCGACGTTGTCACCTAAGTCACCCTGATACTTAGGCCCTTGCCATCAATCTGTTGGCATGCATGAAACAACTCCAGAATGGCTGAACGATTTTTACAAAATTTGGAAATTTGTGTTGGCGGGTTCTCAAAACACGAGTGTCTTGCTCACTTAACAAAAAATATAAAACATACTACTGCTAGTCTAGTCAAAGGAAACAGTCGTACGAAAGTAATATTCAATCTTATTATAGCGCGATAAGCATAAAAACTCTTTCAGAATGCAAAGAGTATTTCTGTACGCTGGCAAAGAAAGGTCGCTTCGTTAGAAGATATCTCTTTTGGTAAGAAGCCTCTTCATGATTGAAATGACGTCTTGTCTCAGTTAAACGACGGTTTTTGCCATCGTTGGCGAAAACCCGTGTCTTATCTAATTTGTACTCAAAAGGTCCAAATTGTTGGTAGAACGTGAGCACATTATGGCTCATTTTCAGACTTCTCCTTTGGCTACTGATTGTTCTTGGATAGTACTGTCAAGAACTTGTACTTTCGTAAACATAGGCTATGGCCATCGTTTCTTTTTTGGGTTGTTTCCCAAAGCGAGAAGCACTTATTAGCATCGATATGTCCTTCTGTTGGCCCTCAGTCCATAACTAACCGTTGTCTCCAGTGCAACTCAGCTTTTCATAAACCTTGTCCAGACTCCCGTGCTACTGCATGCAGAATGTGGTTTGGATAGTCCTTATGGTTTTCGTGTGATGCACGGTCTAAGATTACATTGGAGTGTCTTCATAGCGGAGCTTTGCTCGACCTTCGGCCTCGCTTCACTCTAATATTTAATGAGAGCCCCTTCAGAGTTTTGTCCTCAGTTTCGTCCGCGAAAAAACCTACAGTTTTGCTTTACAGTGACGAGGGATGGAATAGTGAAACGATAGGTACAGAATAGGCTCTCCACTGCATCTTTAAGTTCCTTCTATAACCTAACCAATAATATCTACAAGTTGAACAACCATACCAGCCATAATGAATCCTGCAATACATTTCAGTTATTATATATGCGTCAGCGTCTGTCGGTCTGGAACAATAGCACAACAGAAAACTTGAGACAAGTACTAGCACACTGATTCCAACTAAACCTTGCACTATGCACTTGCTGTTCTTGTACCAGTTTTCTGTCGTGGTTTTTTTCCAGACCGAACAAAAACTGACATAAATGTCAACAACGAAACTGGTAGCGAGCACTGGCGAGTGCAAGAGCAAAAAATGTGGCCTTCTGATGAGGCCTAAGACAATGTACTAGGAATGCAAGACGAAGCATTTAATTTTCATCATATTGTAACAATTTTGTGCCTTGCTCACAATTAAAAACATAATATTTACAATAAGAACATCAGAAGTGGACACCCACGAATCGTGATAATCATAAGGACTGCAAACATGGCGTCCTCATGATTCCCACGATTTGTTGGTCTTCTTGTTTTATTGTAAATATTATGTTTTTAATTGTGAACAAGGCACAAAATTGTTACATTATACTGAAATTCAATGCTTCATCTTGTGTGCCTAGTGGATTTTCTAAAGCCTCACCAGAGCCTCACATTTTTGCCTTGACATAAATACAATAACAGAAAAGTGTAGTGGGTTGTAGTGTGGCTGGTCCAGATGCAAAATATTTCAAAATCCTCGAGGAGCACTTCTTTACGAGTATGGTGTGATTTGCTCGAAATATTGGCATAACTCAGTCTCACCAAAGATAGGTATAAGACTACTCTTTGTCCACCAAATATATCTTCGACTTCAGGTGATTGGATCAAAGGAGCTGTTCCGGGAGAATGGACTAGTACGCCGACTCTAGGTTGTGTTTGGTCCACTAACCAGAATCCTGTAGCGTCCAGCTGAACAGTGACTTGTAACCCTAAATGAAGAAAGGTCAACATAAATAACACGCATGCACATGACATCACTGACAGTGCAGTAACTAGGACATCGGGAGCCCGTTGACAAACGATTCAGAGGGGCGCACTCCTGGCCCCCCAAAAATCCCAAAAATTCAAACATATCGGGATGTTCAGCGTTGTTCGTGACATGAATGAAAGTATTAAAAAAAATGTTAATTATTTAGATTAGGGGCAGCACGCCAAATCACTAAAATTTTGTACTAACTGACGCTAGTCTTCATCCCAACACCATTTCGCATCACAAAATCAGGGGAAGACGTGTATTAACTTCTCAAAAAATCGTTCAAAAGTCGTAAAATGCTAGTCACAGACACGCTAAAGCTGCAGCGGTGATAGCCATATTGCAACGTCATTGATTTTGGAAGCAGTATAGCCGGAAAACCCGATTTGCACCATAACAAAAGTGTCGGAAATTTTTCTTTCGCTGTTTTGTTGATAATGTCATAAATATTTTTTTCCTTTCAGTTCTTCCGATCGTTTTTTTCGTATTGACTGGTGCATTAGGAACCTGCACATCAAGGCCAATGGCCCATAGGGGCAGAACCAAACCTTTAGAGATTAAAGCTGCGCAGCACAGGTTAGTTGCTTTTATTTTTCGAAAGGTTTATTTTAGAATATTCTAGGATTCTAATATTTTTTTCCATATGAATGGTGAGTGAGGGCCCTTTAGGCTTTGGGGGCCTGTTGACTTTGTCAACCCCAGAAGTGCAGTACTCATGCTACTGGTCACTAAAACACATCTCAAGTTTTCCGTTCCCGTCCTCTTCTGGAATACAAATAAAGAGTGTTTTCTACTAGTCGTTCTGAAATCAAGAACGCTTTCTTGGTCATCTCATGAATTCTGCCATTTGTTGTTTATGAGGATATAAGTATCGTTTCAACACTAGACTTACTTTACAAACCTTTATAAATAGACAGAACTCGCACTCGATTCATAAAAATAACCAACGGTAGTTTTGTTCAGCCACTGCAAAATTTTATCGAAGCACCACTGTATGGCGTCATGTTGGATCACGTGACATGAGTCACTGTAGCCACAGACAATGGGATGCTTTAAGCAAAATATTGAAATAATCATATATGCCCTTAACACACACTAAGGGAAGTACTGGACACATGGCAGGTAAAACGTTCGTAATTGCCTATATAATCTTACACAAGTTGTGACTGAATTCACAGAAAATAGTAAAATTTCCCTAATCTCTTGAACAACACGCAATTTGTTCGGTATGCCAATTATATCACACTAATCTCAACTAATAGTGATTCTTGAGTGGTCAAAAAAGTTGAATGGGGAACCTTAGCGTTTCCTGATTAGGCATTGTTGTCTAATAATAATGTTTAAAACAAAGTAAACAATAAAACTGATCGTTCAGGGTGCCGTAACTCCG
Organism: Lithobius niger; assembly: GCA_023313725.1. Lineage (NCBI taxonomy): Eukaryota > Metazoa > Arthropoda > Chilopoda > Lithobiomorpha > Lithobiidae > Lithobius > Lithobius niger. The sequence continues at coordinate 26,044 of JAHWFP010142242.1, read as the reverse complement.
AAATGGCATTACTATTTCTATTCATATAAAGGGAACGTCTGCGGAAGTATATCTATCAAATGTGTTCTAGGACAAATGGTTTAATGTGCAGAGACCAATCTATAAACGTGTCCAAAGTACAACAACAAGTCCAAGCAAAAAATGAAAATCACGATTCCAGCTCAAGCCCAGATCTCCAATGTGACAAATCGGAAATTGATAAAAGTTGGTACACATGTTCACAAAGTCCAACAAAGCTTATATACTAAATTTGTGTGGAAAATATTGAAAGACGGTGGAGAAATTCAGCATCGAAATTTTGGCTTTAATGTGGGAGCCTGATGACGTCAACCCTTAAAGAAAAGGTTACCGCCTTTACCAATCAGACAAATGAAGAGAAATCAGACGACTTAAAACAAGACATGAGTGCAACATAACGCAATGCCCTCATTTACTCATTGTTACTCATTGAGGCAACCAATAAACATGGCTGGTTCCGATCATTAATGCCCTCACCGCATTAACCGCTTGCTAAAGGTTCTGTCGTTGTGGACGATTAAAATGAAGAAACTCGGTTAAATGTTGAAAACGTTATTTGCTTTCCACCTTTCCCAGAAAAAAAATGACAAAGCCAGCAGGCTAAAGGTTTGGACTTTCCTTATTTCCGGTGGAAATATTCATATGTAAGCGCATGGAGTCTGGGTCAGGAAAGGCGCTGATTGAGTGAGCAAAGCGAACGAAAATCAGCGTTTGTTAGCCAGTGTGTGCAAAAATACGTATACGGGGTGTTATTACACGCCTTCCATAACAAGCACATAAGAGGAAACACCGTTCCAATGTTGCACGGGCTTTAGCTACTTGTCATATAGAAATGACTGGTAAATAGTCAGCGTCAAACACTGGACCTGTGGGAATATAACAGGCACTAATTTAAGAAAAAAAAAGAAAAGACAACTGACTCGAACCTAGGGTCTTAATTTTTTTTTATTAAAAAAAATTTTAAAAATTGTCATAAATTGCATTTCTGATGCAGCTACTTTGTAAAGCTGAATCTATATCGCTATGGTTTTAAAACTTATTTCCACCCTTGGTTCAACCGAAATAATCGTATTAATATCCGAGTTTCAAATGGTCTAGATCCAGAAAAGTAACGAAAAGGCACAAGTGTTACAAGTTGGAATGAAAAGTGCACTTACTGTCATGTAGTTCAGCCACATTTGCTGATGATTCGTCAAAAGCAGGATTAAAAGTCAAACAGTTGCCATAAAAAGGCTGGTTGAACAAATGAAACTGACTCTGGTCACTGAAACAAGACGTATTGTGAAACATGAATATTATACAAACGAACAACCAACCCAACAGAGACGCAAATGATTGAAAACAATAAAACTATAAAATAGTTTACGGGCTAAAAGTATATAAAGTGTAGTTTTTAGAGTGTACTGGGCCTTGCCTTGGTCATGGAGGCCAGCCGTTATTATGCTTACTTGCCGCTAGGGCCCACTTTATGTATTCAAGTTTGTGGCCCACCTCACAAGTGGAGTCACTGTTATTAAAGCTTATAAAGGTAAGCCCTGACAGGGGCTCACAATTCCGTTACTCAACCCAGTAGTCTTTCTTGTACCCTCATGCACTGGGAGGGCGAGGGAGGCCCACACCCTCGCAATGTCGTTAGCTAGGAGCATTTACTAATTAGGCTAACATATCAAATGGGGAACGAGGATGTTAAATGGTTTAAATAATTAGACCAAAATGAATTTAGAGTTGAAATAATTTTAAAAACCCTACCAGACAACTGGATGGAGTGTCAGTTTTATCGAGAACTGGCCGGTGGATTTTATCATTATTTAAAACTTGTATGCAGTGAGAACAGAAGGTAACAGCGCCTGGAATTTCGCCGGCCGGGAAAACCGAGGAACTCTTTGCTTCTGGCTCAAATACTTGCTTCAAGGTATTTGGTGTCCTTGTCTAGTTGTAGCAATTTTGACTCACAAGCTAAGGACAAATGTGGAACTGGAAATTCATTACCGTATAGCCTTTGGCGTTTTGAGATAGAGGCCAAATCGATTTTACAAAGTGCTGCAATTGAAGCAAACACCCATCGCAGAATCTGGGAACTGGAGTTTCATTTTTCTTCGTTGGAGTTAAAAAAGATATACCCCTCACATTTCGTGTACCCGTGCATATATATAGCTTTTGCAACATTTATACAGGTTTGAGCGAATGTACCTAAACCTTCTCATTAGAAAGAAAAAAAAGTACATACGTTTGAACTAACGTTTCAAAACTGAGTCATACAGGAAAGCCAACGTGCAGGCAGCCACCTTTTAGCGTAAATGTTTAGTATTCGGCAAAATTATTCCACCCGAACGAAGCCGGATAGTTCTGCCAGTATTCTGATACATTTTGACTTACCTGAAGTTGCAACGCTTTCCTTTGAAGCGGCATAGTAGTACAAATTCAGTCATGTTTAGCCCTAGATTTGTTCTTGTTTCCGGACTTAGCTTTCGTAAATACCGAAGTGCCATCAGCTTGTTACGCCTCAGAATTTTACCCTGAAATAATTTATTATTAATTCATCACAGTTCATCATATAACTTCATTTCAAACCCAAAAGCAAATACCTCCATGTTTTATTAATCAGGTAGCCAGTTTATTCAATGTGGAAGAAAAAGATGTCAGTAAAATGTTGGTTATATAAAGCGGAGAGATGCAACAAGTCAAACACAATGAACAATATTAGTGTTTGATTTGGCTCCTTATAATAAGAATTTAATCAATGGACAAACACAACGGATGTCATTGCCAATTCAAATTTCAGTTATTGGGTTTGAATTTACACTGTACCCAAAACACGTTTTAAATTTTGCTATACATTATCAGAAGCAACCTGAAATTCTGGGACCAGATAGTCACGGGGACCAAACTGGTGACAACCCATCTGTTTGTGGAACAATCTGTAAGGATCAAACTGACCAGGAAGAAGCTGGCGGGACCAAGTTGTAGTGTAACTCGTCTCTGTGTAGTAATGACGGCAGGTAGTATTTGCTGTATTTAATAACTAATTTTTGCAAAACAAAACAAACAAAAAATTGTAATTATATGACAACCATGCGTCTGAAAGGCCTAACTGTATCACTTGATTCCTGCTAGATGTCAAATCTTTTAAAATCGACGCATTCTCTAATATTATTTCGTGATGTATGTGTTTACGAGGTTTTGAAACTGTCATTTTCTACAATAACATTGTAGTATTTTTTTCTATTAATGCTTCTGAGATAACCTTAACTCTCGTCTGGTTGGCTACTGCATTCTGCAAGTAGTACCAGTACTATAGTCCGAAATTCTGAGAGGGTTAATTTTAAAGTAATTTTGTCGCCTCTTCAACATTACTTAAGATTATGACTACATTTTTCTTCAGTTGAAAGTTCAACCCTAAATCTTGCCATATTTTGCTTAACATGTAAGTTGTGTGACATTCATTGAACAGATTTAAGTTGTTTTTATTCCGCCACGAGTCTTACAAAAAAGAAGTAATAAAATGGTAGCGCAACTTTTAACCGATTCTGAGACCCCCTCCACCTTACAAGTGTCAGTGGCATGGACATGTTGACGAATTTTAAAAAAAAAATGAGGGGTCTAAAGAACACATCTCTGAGTCTTTTCAGAGAGTCATAAATCGTGCTTTGTCGCTTTTCCTAAAACTCTTTTGAGGAAAAGTGACAAAGCACGATTTATGATCTCTGTAAACACTCAGAGATGTGTTCTTTAGACCCCTAATTTTTTTAAGTTCGTCAACAAGTCCGCACAATCAGAAACTGGTCTGTGCGGACTTCTAATTCCTTCATTCGGCTACGAGAAATCGTCTATAGGTAACCTATAAATAGTGACCTGTCTCTAAACTTTACGAATTTCGAAATGATAACTTCCACTTAGGGATGCGTGGCAAATTTATCATTTACTAGCTGATAAAACTCCTAAAGATGGCATGTGCTTGGTAAATGGTGTGTCTACATTACCGTGTATGTTCCCATTGCTACCTTTACCCGGATTGCAGAAGACACTGTTCTCGGGCTATATCTCGGGTAGCTTTTGAGGTTTGTATGAAGTGGTCATCGTAACAATAGTGCTACACGTTATAATTTCTGAGCTGCTGTTTCTGTGAGGTAATGGTACGCTCGAATGATGCGATGATGATTAACGGTATTAAGACTGTAGAAGCTATATCAATTCATATATCATAATCATTAATTTATTTCCATTTACCCATCGTTTTATGACAACGTGCTTCTTAGCTGCACAGCCAGTAATAGTCTTAGCTTGATGATAAACTGAGTTGTTGAATCCAGGAATGAGAGAGAAATTGAAATCTTTTCTGAGTACAGTGTTGCTGCAAATTGTCACTGATGGAAATTGCATGGAGTTGTTGCTGATGACTTTCACCGAATGAAATGTTGTTTTCCTGAAAAGGGGTAAAATAATAGGGTTGTTAAATTTTAAATCAACTAAACCATGCGCTACGGCTGTTTGCCGTGACGTGCGTATCACGTGACTGGGCTAGTCTACTCAGCCAGCCAAAGATTATCTATTCTCGTTCGTCACTGGCTAACTCATGTTGACATCACGGCGAACAGCCGTGGCTCGTGGTTTAGACAAAACAAATGACATTGTCTTGTCATTAGCAGAAAGAAAAGAAAACAGGCTAATACTACATAATTCATTTCAAGATGTGTAGTTTATTTAAACAAAGACAATGAAGCGAGTTAGTTGCTCATGGAAACGAAATCATCAAAGAGACTGGTCATTACTAAACAAACAAGAAAAGAAAATGCCGTAGTGGTATATATGCAATACACACCTATCTTGGTTCTTTGTCTGTTTCGATTTATGAAATTAAACCTCAGGACTACTTGTTTTGACTGCGAATGAACAGAGAGGTAAGTATCATTAAACCATGTTGTTAAACTTTAATAATCTAGCGGCAATGCAATGTTTCAAGTTTGAAATCCGCTAATCACCTGTCGGGAGAACTTCCCACAGTTTAGTACGCACTCTAGACAGTTCTTTTGGTGGTATGTTCGCAACGCGACATAACTGGTGGCAGGAGTGAATGCTAAGTGGATAACGGGTCGAATTTCTATTGTCAAGCCGATGTAGGATAAAGGTGGCTGTGGGGATTGCTTGTTCGTCGCAATGTTATGCTGTCTTGGAGAGACTGACTTATTTCGCCCTCTGGTGCCGTGGATAAAAGCAGGTACTATTTTACCCTAAGTTTTTTGAGAAGCGGCATTGCCTACTTATCTTTACTGGGAGGGGATTACAGAAAACTTGGAAGAGAACATTTTCAGTTCCATTAGGCCTCCCCAGGCTAAACATAATTACTGTTTCTGAATATTAGTAACTTATCAAAGAACGTAATAGTGCCAATATAGTGAACTACAAAGGATAACTAGTGATCAGAAGCACTGATGAAAAAATTAGGTTGTTATCAGCAGTCTGGGAATTGAAACCAACCCGTTTTATTGAAGATTAGCACCAATGTTGATAATGTCAACTTAGCATAGTTGTATGGCCAAATCCAGGTATGTGAGGGGCAAGGAATGATCGTCTAACTGGAAAATCGTATAACTGGTAGAACGTATACTGTGTAACAATATAAGCTAGCGGTAAATCGTCTAACATCGCTGCGGTTTTGCATAAGCCATATTATTATCCTGTTAGATCATTATCCATTATGCGATATTCCGTTTAGACGATTTTCCAGATTTTGTTATTTAGGTAGATACTAGAAAATATATCATTAGATGATTTCCCAGTTAGACTTTCGTCCGATGCCCCGTATTTGACCTTCAAGGACATGTTTTGTAGTTTTCGCTGAATAACTTTTTAGTGGTTTGAGTTAGATGCTTGACATTTGCACCAGTGAACATTTGAGCTGGTTGAAATGATATATTAGGATGTCAAAATCGATCACGATTTGTAAAAAAAAATTAATGGTGGATCCACACGTAAAATAAAGTTGATCCGTAATTATTTAGGCACCCGCACGCCTGTAAACCAGATGTTAAACTTTGCGTATAGCATAAGTAAATGCATTCTTAAAGGTGCCTGTTCACCAAATGACAGGTTTAAAAAGGGTGTGTCTAGTATGGAAAGAGGCTCATTTTAAAGCAGTAAATAGCTACCTCGACGATATCAAGGAAGAACTACATCTTGCTGAACCACATTTACGTCAATCTTTCCATTAAAGAAGAGTCATAGTATATTTGTCATACTTACTCAAAAAACTTCATGGTAACATCCCACGATTGCGCAATACTCATGGTGATGCAAATAAGATAGGCCACCAACCAGAACATGCTCTTTTTGCGAAGGATGTGTCGAATTCCGAGCAAAGACGTGTCGTCGACAAAGTCCTGGAGTAATGAAGAAAGTGATTGTTTCGTTGATAGGGTACATAGACGTTTCTTGGCATGTCGAGGGTCCATGTGTGATCCTTTGATGAAAGGGATGATTCTTGGGTCCGTGACACTCTTCGGCGGTTCATGAAGTGGAAAATAAAACAAATGATTCAGGTGAACAATTTTATGTAACCTTCGAACTGAAATATTGAACTGTGCCCTGCTCGTCAAGCCAAAGGACTGCAACACCTTTATTAGCCAAGAAAAATTTAGGTAAATAAACACAGATGCAAGCCTCTTTGCCTTTTGCGCTTAAATGTCAAACTTCATGGGCGGGAATTGAACCTGCGACCTTTAAGAGCAAAGGGCGAAGTCCTCCCGCTAAATCATGCTGACACAGCGTAAAGGAAACGATCATAGGCAGCATTTAACACGTACACACATACATGCAAGAAGACACGTTTCTATTGTCTATGTTCATATGGCTAAATGTAAGACTAATTCGGTAAGGGAACATCCGGTAGCTTTCATTGGACAACGCATTGTAATGCAAAACATGGCCAGTGCTGATTGAAGTTGGCATAACTCACTCAAACGTTGCAAGTGACGAAACATTTGTTTCATTCATTTCAAATAAAAATATGTATTTTCCTACCATAGATAATCCTGAAGCCCTTTCTTTCGAAACATGCTGGGTATCGTTCGTTTGCAGTACCTAGCAACAACAGCCTTCACTCAGAACCCTTTCCCGCTTCCTACAGCTTTGGTACATCGTAGGCCTGACAGCCGATTACATGACCTAGCAATAAATTCGGAGCGCTAGTTTGTAATAAAAAACCGTCAGTAAATCGTCTTATTAAATTATTAATTATTCATAACTAGTAATAGTTAAGAAATTATGAATTGAAAAATTATAAATTATAATTATAAATTATTTTTATTATTAATTCTATGCAATTTAGAGTGCAGAATAATGAAATAATGAGGAGAAATTCTGTAACTAAATCCCCCTCCCCCTCCCCGAGCTACTGGATATTTAATAACCAGGAGGAAACAAAGCATACGATCTAATAATGCTTCCTGTTAGTTCCTGACATTATCACATTTTTTTCAAAACACTCGGATTGGAAAAAATTATCGATAAATTATCGATATTTCGTATGATAATAATTAATCTCATATCATTAGCTCTTTACCATTCACCGTTCCCTCGCTATATTCAGGGAAATCAATCGCAAATGTGTGCAACTAAACCACTTAGCATAAGAGACAGCAAAACGCATGTGCGTTACATCTTTCAAAATGGTTGAAGATCATTAATCCAAGAATTAACCAATACGCCGACTTGAATATCCATGCATTTATTTTAAGGAACTATCCACCATTTTAAATATGCCTAACTTTTTCTCGATTTTTCAAGAAATATAATTGACTTCGCAGTGCACTTCATTTTATATTCGACAGTTTTAAGTGTAATAATATTACAAACAAAAACGTCCAGTGTGCCGTAAAAAAAGGGGTTATATGTTGAAGTTTCACTTTACTTGTTAAAATGTACACGGATAAAAATTGATAATTTTTAATTGAAATAATCAATGTGCAATTGAGAATATTGCATCTGTTTAAGTGCTGTTGTGCTTTACGTTTTAAATGTATGATTGGTAAAGCACATCCGCACTTGAACAGATGCAATTTTCTGAATTGTACATTTGCTTATTTCAATTAAAAATCATCATTTTTTATCTGTGTACATTTTAACAAGTAAAGTGAAACTTCAATCATATAACCCCTTTTTTTACGGCACGCTTGACGTTTTTTGTTTGCAATCCGTGTACCTTTTTTATGGCATCGCGTTGCAAACGTTTATGCATGCAGTCGATTGTTGCTGGCCACTTTGAAACAATTCAACTCAGCTCTGAAAACCCGCATCTGCGAAATAAATACACCATTCTATCGTTTCTAGCTGTCATTTTCGAGGCCGAAGCTGCTTAGTTTGGTTTAAATCTATACGCTTTTAGCTGAAACACGGATTCTTTCTTTTCATTTCATTTATTTCCCAGAAGCCGTCGTCCTAAACCGTACGTTTCCTAAGTACAAATGCTACATGCTTTCATTTTACCCTTCAACAATCAATCTTTTAGCAAAGACATAACAAGTACACGAAGAATGGATCTGGAGTTTGCTGAGTGGCATTTTTCCCTAATTACAATGGTTAAAACTATGTAAAACAATCAAAATGATCGTTTATGGTCCCGTAACTCCGGAATGGCTCGACCAATCGAAAAAGTGGTCTCTGTGACGATGAAGCCCAGGGAATTTCTGGCTTAGCTCATGTTTCAGATTTTAGTAGGTGCTGTAGTTTTTTCTGAAACCGTGTCACACAAGAACAACCACAACAACAACAACAACAACAACAACAACAACAACAAGTGAACAGTTTTCCAATTTACGTGTGGCTTCCTACTTTTACTCTTGCACGTAATTGCTTGAAAGTTGATATAAATATATCTTCCATACCAATCTACTGCCTGGCCATGTTTGGTCGAAATGTAATGAATAGGAACGGAGAAATTGACTGTTTTAGTTTTGCTGAAGAGAGGACTTCATTCATATGATATCAGAAAACAAGAACGAACTCGCTTGATGTTTAAGGTAAGGTTTAAGTGATCGGAATTCAAAAGAGCAAAGGAACACAAACTTTCCTGTAAGGTTTCAGCTACTGCAGTGTTGCTGTATTGTTTAGTCCACGTGAAACCTTACTGCTGTATTGAAATGTTTTTATACCTTTTACTTTTGTACACCTTAGATCAGCTAATTATATATTCATCATAGCATCACTGCGTGTATGCAATGTGAAAAAATGCTACAAGTATGCTACTGGATTTATCTCAGTTGATCTAGATTCGAATAAATATTATTGAGGCATTCGAAACTTAACACAGAAAATGTACACGCTGATCTCAGCAAACATACCAGAATCAACTCTGTTGTCCCTAGGAGCATTACATGGGTCGGTAGTAGGGAAAGGGAACAAACCAGTTTAGTAGAGAAAAAATGAGCCGGCCGTTTTCAATTCAGGTTGAGAAAAGTATTTATTGTCTTTAGGAAGCCATCACTCACCTTGTAACATTGTGTGTAGGACTTCATTTTGCTTTCACTGATGTATTTTTGTTCACTTAAAATTGACCATTGTTTAAGTCTTGAAGCGTTAAACTCATCCTATAGTGAACATATCCAACCTTTCGGAACGTGTTCTGTTTGTTTCTTAGATCGTTGATGAACTGGTAGTGCTTGACAACGAGGAATCGTAGAGCTATATCTCATTACAATGACGCTACAAAGATCGAACATATGATTAATAGTGGTCACGAACCTTAATTATTGGCTAAATAGTGAATGTGGAGTTGCTCTTGTTCCGTTATGGTTACGGAAACGCCCCTACAACGCCTAGACAGATTCGAAAACATCTGCAACTTTTTCGCGTCGTTTGCGGAAATTTGTTTTAAAAAACAGCGGAAATTTAATATTGATTTTTACAGTTTCTGCAGAGAAAAAGGCCCCAGACTGTCTGCTATCTTGATTAATATCGTATTTCCAAAAGTAGACGAATTCTGGTGAGTTCAGTTTTATAGCTAAAAAGGAATTAGTTACTTCTTGCTGCTTATTTTGCATGACGATAGTTAGTTTATATTTATCTTTACCCATGTCCACGTCTGCCACTTAAATTTATGGATGTCAATACCCAGTTGGTTCTTCCGGTGGTATCATGAAATGGTAATCAATCCGCAACTGACTGATGCTACCTTGTGATACCGCGTTAATTGGCGCTTATATAGGTATATAATCTATGGTCGAACTGAATCTGTCGAGCCTTTTGTTGCAATCTGAATCTCGTGTGTGAGACTGACACATGAAATTCTGATTTCAACAGAGGAATACAACATGGCCGCCGATTCGCCGCAGATTCTTTTTTTCCTTTACTGCTATTGGCAGGGCATAAAACCATAGGTAATTCAATCCTTCGAAAAAAGGGACCAAATTGTTTCTAGTGACTGCATGAGAAGGGGTAATAGTAACATGCTCTAACAAAGGTTGCTTGAAGTTAGCAGGAAAGAAGTAGCGTTACTACGACCACTATAGTTTGTTCATGCTTTGTCACTTTGCAGTGTGTGACCTAAAGGAGAAGGATATTTGGTACGACAAGAAGCACCAATACGCCTTTTTTCAGGTTACAAACTTGCTTCCGATTCAGGCAAAAGGAGGCGGCCACGTTGTGGGAAGGAGAACTAAGAATGCGCGTCTATAAAATGAGACTGATGGCTTGCTCGATAAACGGAAACTCGTAGAAAAAATTAATTTCCGTTTATTAGTTTGCTATTTTTACTAAAACTTTTTTTCGTCGTTTTTTTATGAGTCTTTTTTTGGTAACAGCAACTACTACTAAATTCCCTAGTTCTGTAATATGGCTTCACCTCATTTATGCCTGGCTACACCAATCCAGTCTCAGCATGTTTCCTACATAGTACCTGTACATGGGCTTCAAGCCAAAAATGCCTGTCGTTTCTTGTGGAAAAACTCAACCAAGTAGGCCAAGAGTGAGTTTATGCAATGACTCATCTTTAATTGCGATAGCAAAGGTGTCGTTGCCATTCTAACAATGCTACCTTGATTAGCAAGCATTTACTCAAACGACGTCGGATTTATAAATCCGACGTCGTTTGAGTAAATGCTTGCAGTCTTATAATCCCTGAGAATAAGAAAAATAATTCTCGTGAGGAAACAATTTTTCCAGTCGCTCCTAAACTAACATTATTGACTGTTTTCCTTGCGAGCCGACAGAGCTAAGACCGTCGCCATGTTGGAATTTCAGATGATTTCTAGCTACGAGAATACAAAGGCGAGTCGTTGCGTAAACGTATTGTAATGGTACGGAGCTCAGACTCATAGTTATGCAAGTACGCATACATTTGTATGATTACGCCTATATCTGTGTAGTTAGGCTTATATTTGTGTAATTAGGCATATATTTGTTTGATTAGGCCTATATTTGTATGATTAGGCCTATATTTGTATGATTATAGGCCTGTATTTGTGTATTTAGGCTTATTTTTGTGCAATTAGGTCTACATTTCTTTAGGTCTACATTATATTTGTGTAATTAGACCTGCACTTGCATGATTAGGCCTACGTTTGTGTATTCAGCCTTATATTGTGTAATTAGGCCTACATTTGTATATTTAGGCTTGTATTGTGTAATTAGGTTCATATTTGTATATTTAAGCTTGTATTGTGTAATTAGGCCTACATTTATATATTTATAGGCTTGTAGGCCAACATTTGTATATTTAGGCTTGTATTGTGTAATTAGGCCTATGTTCCGAGTTAGTGAGCAATGCATTTTGTTTAGGTACCTAGGAAGGCCGAAAGCATACAATGCGCCATTGCTCTCTGCCATGACATCACCACGAGTTAATCATTGACGAAGGAGAACAGTTTCAGAATAGCTTGAGTGGACTAGTTCGGTTATGCATTACGCGCATAATGGCAGATAGCTGTGACGCGTGGTATAAGCCACAGGAAGTAATTTTTTTCTTTGGTATGGATTGATCAAATAATTACCTATAATTACCTATAATAATAACCTATAATGGTGTCGGTGCGATTGTCAGAATAAGTGGTTCCTCCAGTCTCTAACTCTCCTAATTCTATCTAATCCTAACTAAGAAGGTACTGGCCTCGGATTGGGTCACTCATATGCTAGTTTTTCACCAATTCTGTTAACATGGCATAATCACCTCTACTTCCAACTAAACACATATCTTAGAAACATGATAAATGCTATAAAATACGAGTAAATACTAGAGAAAATGGAAGTTCTGTTGTGAACTCTGTAGGTGTCACTATACTTTGTTTTAAACTTTTTCATTTCTACCTTCGAATAATGAGCCTGAGACGTTTCTTCCCTAATGATTATAGCAGCTATTTTGTTTTATTTCTTCTTGAGCATTGGTTCTAGTGTTGTTTTTTTTATGAGAAATCAATTAGTTTTATCAGTTGTACATGATAGATAGGTTTCAAATGATATTTTTCTGACCAGAGTTTGTTAGATAGTTCGCAAATGTTTAGTGTAGTGAATAGATGGTGTCGGCCAGTAAGCTATACAGTTTTTTGAAGGCCCAAGCGGCAGATGGTAAGTGGAAGAAACCACCATCGTGTCAGTAGTTTTTTGCCACAGGAGGGAGGAAACTGGAGTACCCGGAGGAAACCCTTGTACTAAGGGCAGGAAACAACCGGAGAAAAACCCGTACATATACACTTCCCTTCACCAGGATCGAACACGGGCCTGTAGAAGCTAGAGTTGTATAGCCGGGACCAAGACGCCTATCGTATCTGATACCTCAGGGCTCGTGGCAACCCGTGCACCTAGTGAGGTAGATGGGTCACATCACTTAGGTGAGTTTTGCATACCTACCCTCAGAAACATGAACGAAACATGACAATGGGAAAAAGCAGAAAGAACACAAGATAGGAAAGTAGCATATGCTAAAACATGAACTCAAAACTCAGAAGTGAATAAATTACTGGTATGGTCGGCGACACTGTCAAAACCAATAAGGATTGCTGACGACCAATTGTGTAACTGAAACTTTTCAATATGCTATTAACGTTATTTTATGCAATCTTCTTCATCACATAGGTAGCAAATTTGTAAAATTACTAACCATTTGGAAAGGTTGGGTAGAGACTTCTATAACAATTACATGTTCTCTAACACTTACATGTTCTCTTGCCATTGCTTTCGGAACGTAGGAAAAGAGAATTTTCACCATGCACACAGATCTATGGTAGCATATAATGCTATAACGTCTACTATTTGATTGGTCCTTTCCACTTCACTGCCTAAGTGCTGCAGTAGTACTATAGCTAAAATACTGACGTTACTTGTTAAATTGCCTGTATAGAAGCACCAATACTATGAGAAGTGTAAATGTACGCATCAGCGTTGATAGAACTGGCCAGAAATCTATGAGCGTTGACACCAAGCAAGTCTGTCTAAGAAGTGCTAAATTATTTAGCGTACAAAGTTTCCTCAGCACAAATGGATTTATTTATGGAAATATAGAAAGAAGTAAAAAAATTTATGAAAATTGATGTGAACGAGCAACCAACTGCTTTCATAAAATGGTTAGCAACACATATACACTGTCGAAAGTTGACAAAAGTATACCTAGTATCACATTGGAGCGGTCTGATCGTCCCTGAACAGCTTTGGCAATAATGTAGCAAAGGTATTACAAAAGTTACATGCACGTCGAAATAATACACTGACTTCTAGAAATCAATAACTGCTACTGAAAACAAATCATGATATTGGAAATTGTTGTTTAGAATTATTGATATTGCTGATATCAAGAATTTATGGGGTGATACTAAATATAT
>JAHWFP010142242.1:0-11824 GCA_023313725.1 Lithobius niger | reverse complement strand
TTAAAATTATCAATTTTTATCCGTGTACATTTTAACAAGTAAAGTGAAACTTCAACATATAACCCCTTTTTTTACGGCACACTGGACGTTTTTGTTTGTAATATTATTACACTTAAAACTGTCGAATATAAAATGAAGTGCACTGCGAAGTCTATTACATTTCTTGAAAAATTGAGAAAAAGTTAGGCATATTTAAAATGGAGGATAGTTCCTTAAAATAAATGCATGAATATTCAAGTCGGCGTATTGGTTAATTCTTGGATTAATGATCTTCAACCACTTTGAAAGATGTAACGCACATGCGTTTTGCTGTGTGTTATGCTAAGTCGTTTAGTTGCACACATTTGCGATTGATTTCCCTGAATAGCGAGGGAACGGTGAATGGTAAAGAGCTAATGATATGAAATTAATTATTATCATACGAAATATCGATAATTTATCGATAATTTTTTCCAATCCGAGTGTTTTGAAAAAAATTTGATAATGTCAGGAACTAACAGGACGCATTATTAGATCGTATGCTTTGTTTCCTCCTGGTTATTAAATATCCAGTAGCTCGGGGGAGGTGGAGCATTTAGTTACAGAATTTCTCCTCATTATTTCATTACACTGCACTCTAAATTGCATAGAATTAATAATAAAAATAATTTATAATTATAATTTATAATTTTCAATTCATAATTTCTTAACTATTATTAGTTATGAATAATTAATAATTTAATAAGACGATTTACTGACGGTTTTTTATTACAAACTAGCGCTCCGAATTTCTTGCTAGGTTACGTAATCGGCTGTCAGGTCTACGATTTACCAAAGCTGTAGGAAACGGGAAAGGGTTCTGAGCGAAGGCTGTTGTTGCTAGGTAACGCAAACGAACGATACCCAGTATGTTTCGAAAGAAAGGGCTTCAGGATTATCTATGGTAGGAAAATACACATTTTTATTTGAAATGAATGTAACAAATGTTTCGTCACTTGCAACGTTTGAGTGAGTTATGCCAACTTCAATCAGCACTGGCCATGTTTTGCATTACAATGCGTCGTCCAATGAAAGCTACCGGTTGTTCTCTTACCGAATTAGTCTTACATTTAGCCATATGAACATAGCCAATAGAAACGTGTTTTCTTGCATGTATGTGTGTAAATGGTTGTTTCCTTTACGCTGTGTTAGCATGACTTAGCGGGAGGACTTCACCCTTTGCTCTTAAAGGTCGGAGGTTCAATTCCCTCCCATGAAGTTTGACATTTAAGCTCAAAAGGCAAAGTAAAGAGGCTTGCATCTGTGTTTATTTACCGACATTTTTCTTGGCTAATAAAGGTGTTGCAGTCCTTTCGCTTGACGAGCAGGGCACAGTTCAATATTTCAGTTCGAAGGTTACATAAAGTTGTTCATCTGAATCATTTGTTTTATTTTCCACTTCATGAACCACCGAAGAGTGTCACGGATCCAAGGATCATCCCTTTCATCAAAGGATCACACATGGACCCTCCACATGCCAAGAAACGTCTATGTACCCTATCACGGGAACAATCACTTTCTTCATTACTCCAGGACTTTGTAGACGACACGTCTTTGCTCGGAATTCGACACATCCTTCGCAAAAAGAGCATGTTCTGGTTGGTGGCCTATCTTATTTGCATCACCATGAGTATTGCGCAATCGTGGGATGTTACCATGAAGTTTTTTGAGTAAGTATGACAAATATACTATGACTCTTCTTTAATGGAAAGATTGACGTAAACGTGGTTCAACTAGATGTAGTTCTTCCTTGATATCGTCGAGGTAGCTATTTATTGCTATAAAATGAACCTATTTCCGTACTAGACACACCCTTTTTAAAGGGGGATTGCCACCGAATGACAGGGTACAGCATCTATAGCCACTTGTCGCTATCAAGTTCTGTCTAGCTCTTACTTTCAACAAGCGAAAGAACACACAAATAAATGTCTTTTTATGAAACAAGCACCAGGGAGCAAGCAGTAAAGTTAAGCCTAACGAGATCACGAGCGCTTTTTTTCGTATATCGACCGTTTTGAAATTCAGATTTTGAACCGCTAGATGGGCCTCATCTAGTAACAGTGATATCGTTAACCTTGACCGCTTGCACCCTGATGCACGTGGACGCACCAACTGTACTCAATAATTAAGGAGGCACGTGGCTTTTTTGTTGTGTAAAAACAATTTTCTTTGTGCATTCCTTCGCTTGTTGAAATCAAGTGCTGCAGAGAACTAAATAATGGCAGACGGCGTTAGATGCTGCAACCTGTCATTCGGTAAACAGGCACCTTTAAGAATGCATTTACTTATGCTATACGTAAAGTTTAACATGTGGTTTACAGACGTGCGGGTGCCTAAATAATTACGGATCAACTTTACTTTACGTGTGGACCCACCATTAATTTTTTTTTTACAAATCGTGATCGATTTTGACATCCCAATATATCATTTCAACCAGCTCAAATGTTCACTGGTGCAAATGTCAAGCATCTAACTCAAACCACTAAAAAGTTATTTGGCAAAAACTACAGAACGTGTCCTTGAAGGTAAAATACGGGGCAGCGGACGAAAGTCTAACTGGGAAGCATCTAATGATATATTTTCTAGTATCTACCTAAATAACAAAATCTGGAAAATCGTCCAAACGGAATATCGCATAATGGATAGTGATCTAACTCGATTATAATATGGCTTATGCAAAACCGCAGCGATGTTATACGATTTGCCAGTTAGATGATCATTCCTTGCCCCTCACATACCAGTCTTTGGATTTGGCCATCAATACAATATACAACTATGCTAAGTTGACATTATCAACATTGGTGCTAATCTTCAATAAAAAGTGCTGGTATCAATTCCGGAATGCTGGTAATAACCTATTTTTTTTATCAGTGTTCCTGATAGTTATCCTTTGTAGTTCACTATATTGGCACTATTACGTTCTTTGTTAAGTTACTAATATTCAGAAGCAGTAATTATGTTTAGCCTGGGGAGGCCTAATGGAATTGAAAATGTTCCCTTCCAAGTTTTCTGTAATCCCCATTCCAGGCAATGCCGCTTCTCAAAAAACTTGGGGTAAAAACTTAGGGTCTCCAAGACAGCATAACATTGCGACGAACAAGCAATCCCCACAGCTACTTTTATACTACATCGGCTTGACAATAGAAATTCCACCCGTCATCCACTTAGCATTCACTTCTGCCACCAGTTATGTCGCGTTGCGAACATGCCACGAAAAGAACTGTTTAGAGTGCGAACTAAACTGTGGAAAGTTCTCCCGACACGTGATTAGCGGATTTGAAAGTTGAAACATTACATTGCTGCTATATTATTAAAGTTTAACAACAATGGTTTGATGCTACTTACCTCTCTGTTCATTCGAAGTCAAAACAAGTAACCCTGAGGTTTAATTTCATAAATTGAAACAGACAAAGAACCAAGATAAGTGTGTATTGCACATATACCAGCACGGCATTTTCTCTTCTTTTCTGTTTAGTAATGAGCAGACAAGTCTCTTTGATAATTTCGTTTCCATGAGTAGTAACTCGCTCCATTGTCTTTATTTAAATAAACTACTCATCTTGAAATGAATTGCGTAATATAAGCCTCTTTTCTTTTCTTTCTGCTGATGACAAGACAATGTCATTTGTTTTGTCTAAACCACGAGCTGTTCGCCGTGATGTCATCATGAGTTAGCCACTGACGAACGAGAATAGATGATTTTTGGCTGGCTGAGTGCACTAGCCCAGTCACGTGATACGCACGTCACGGCAAACAACTGTGGCGCATGGTTTAGTTGATTTAAAATTTAACAGCCCTATTATTTTACCACTTTTCAGGAAAACAACATTTCACTCGGTGAAAGTCATCAGCAACAACTCCATGCAATTTCCATCAGTGACAATTTGCAGCAACACTGTACTCAGAAAAGATTTCAATTTCTCTCTCATTCCTGGATTCAACAACTCAGTTTATCATCAAGCTAAGACTATTACTGGCTGTGCGGCTAAGAAGCACGTTGTCATAAAACGATGGGTAAATGAAAATAAATGTATGATTGTGATGTATGAATTGATATCGCTTCTACAGTCTTAATACCGTTAATCATCATCGCACCATTCGAGTCTACCATTATCTCACAGAAACAGCAGCTCAGAAATTAGAACGTGTAGCACCATTATTATGATTACCACTTCATACAAACCTCAAAAGCTACCCGAGATATAGCCCGAGAACAGTGTCTTCTGCAATCCGGGTAAAGGTAGCAATGGGAACATACACGGCAATGGAGACACACCATTTACCAAGCACATGCCATCTTTAGGAGTTTTATCAGCTAGTAGATGATAAATTTGCCACACATGTCGACCTCCCTAAGTGGAAGTTAGCATTTCGAAATTCGTAAAGTTTAGGGACAGGTCACTATTTATAGGTTACCTATAGATGATTTCTCGTAGCCGAATGAAGGAATTAGAAGTCCGCACAGACCAGTTTCCGATTGTGCGGACTTGTTGACGAACTTAAAAAAATTAGGGGTCTAAAGAACACATCTCTGAGTGTTTACAGAAATCATAAATCGTGCTTTGTCACTTTTCCTCAAAAGAGTTTTAGGAAAAGCGACAAAGCACGATTTATGACTTTCTGAAAAGACTCCGAGATGTGTTTTTTAGACCCCTCATTTTTTTTTTTAAATTCGTCAACATGTCCATGCCACTGACACTTGTAAGGTGGAGGGGGTCTCAGAATCGGTTAAAAGTTGCGCTACCATTTTATTACTTCTTTTTTGTAAGACTCGTAGCGGAATAAAAACAACTTAAATCTGTTCAATGAATGTCACACAACTTACATGTTAAGCAAAATATGGCAAGATTTAGGGTTGAACTTTCAACTGAAGAAAAATGGAGTCATAATCTTAAGTAATGTTGAAGAGGCGAAAAAATTACTTTAAAATTAACCCTCTCAGAATTTCGGACTATAGTACTGGTACTACTTGCAGAATGCAGTAGCCAACCAGACAAGAGTTAAGGTTATCTCAGAAGCATTAATAGAAAAAAATACTACAATGTTATTGTCGAAAATGACAGTTTCAAGACCTTGTAAACACATACATCACGAAATAATATTAGAGAATGCGTCGATTTTAAAAGATTTGACATCCAGCAGGAATCAAGTGATACAGTTAGGCCTTTCAGATGCATGGTTGTCATATAATTACAATTTTTTGTTTGTTTTGTTTTGCAAAAATTAGTTATTAAATACAGCAAATACTACCTGCCGTCATTACTACACAGAGACGAGTTACACTACAACTTGGTCCCGCCAGCTTCTTCCTGATCAGTTTGATCCTTACAGATTGTTCCACAAACAGATGGGTTGTCACCAGTTTGGTCCCCATGACTATCTGGTCCCAGAATTTCAGGTTGCTTCTGATAATGTATAGCAAAATTTAAAACGTGTTTTGGCTACAGTGTAAATTCAAACCCAATAACTGAAATTTGAATTGGCAATGACATCCGTTGTGTTTGTCCATTGATTAAATTCTTATTATAAGGAGCCAAATCAAACACTAATATTGTTCATTGTGTTTGACTTGTTGCATCTCTCCGCTTTATATAACCAACATTTTACTGACGTCGTTTTCTTCTACATTGAATAAACTGGCTACCTGATTAATAAAACATGGAGGTATTTGCTTTTGGGTTTGAAATGAAGTTATATGATGAACTGTGATGAATTAATAAAAAATTATTTCAGGGTAAAATTCTGAGGCGTAACAAGCTGATGGCACTTCGGTATTTACGAAAGCTAAGTCCGGAAACAAGAACAAATCTGGGGCTAAACATGACTGAATTTGTACTACTATGCCGCTTCAAAGGAAAGCGTTGCAACTTCAGGTAAGTCAAAATGTATCAGAATACTGGCAGAACTATAAGGCTTCGCTCGGGTGGAATAATTTTGCCGAATACTAAACATTTACGCTAAAAAGGTGGCTGCCTGCACGTTGGCTTTCCTGTATGACTCAGTTTTGCAATGTTAGTTCAAAAGTATGTACTTTTTTTTTCTTTCTAATGAGAAGGTTTAGTTACATTCGCTCAAACCTGTATAAATGTTGCAAAAGCTATATATATGCACGGGTACATGAACTGTGAGGGGTATATCTTTTTTAATTCCAACGAAGAAAAAAGAAACTCCAGTTCCCAGATTCTGCGATGGGTGTTTGCTTCAATTGCAGCACTTCGTAAAATCGATTTGGCCTCTATCTCAAAACGCCAAAGGCTACACGGTAATGAATTTCCAGTTCCACATTTGTCCTTAGCTTGAGAGTCAAAATTGCTACAACTAGACAAGGACACCAAATACCTTGAAGCAAGTACGTGAGCCAGAAGCAAAGAGTTCCTCGGTTTTCCCGGCCGGCGAAATTCCAGGCGCTGTTACCTTCTATTCTCACTGCATACAAGTTTTGAATAATGATAAAATCCACCGGCCAGTTCTCGGTAAAACTGATACTCCATCCGGTTCTCTGGTAGGGTTTTTTTTAATTATTTCAACTCTAAATTCATTTTGGTCTAATTATTGAAACCATTTAACATCCTTGTTCCCCATTTGATATGTTAGCCTAATTAGTAAATGCTCCTAGCTAACGACATTGCGAGGGTGTGGGCCTCCCTCGCCCTCCCAGTGCATGAGGGTACAAGAAAGACTAATGGGTTGAGTAACGGAACAGTAACACTCTAAAAACTACACTTTATATACTTTTAGCCCGATTTTATAGTTTTATTGTTTTCAATCATTTGCTACTCTGTTGGTTTGGTTGTTCGTTTATATAATATTCATGTTTCACAATGCGTCTTGTTTCAGTGACCAGAGTCAGTTTCATTTGTTCAACCAGCCTTTTTATGGCAACTGTTTGACTTTTAATCCTGCTTTTGACGAATCATCAGCAAATGTGGCTGAACTTCATGACAGTAAGTGCACTTTTCATTCCAACTTGAAACACTTGTGCCTTTCCATTACTT
This sequence comes from Lithobius niger, assembly GCA_023313725.1. Taxonomy (NCBI): domain Eukaryota; kingdom Metazoa; phylum Arthropoda; class Chilopoda; order Lithobiomorpha; family Lithobiidae; genus Lithobius; species Lithobius niger. The sequence continues at coordinate 4,811 of JAHWFP010142242.1, read as the reverse complement.
TTCTGGATCTAGACCATTTGCAAACTCGGATATTAATACGATTATTTCGGTTGAACCAAGGGTGGAAATAAGTTTTAAAACCGTAGCGATATAGATTCAGCTTTACAAAGTAGCTGCATCAGAAATGCAATTTATGATAATTTTTAAAATTTTTTTTAATAAAAAAAAATTAAGACCTTAGGTTCGAGTCAGTTGTCTTTTCTTTTTTTTTTCTTAAATTAGTGCCTGTTATATACCCACAGGTCCAGTGTTTGACGCTGACTATTTACCAGTCATTTCTATATGACAAGTAGCTAAAGCCCGTGCAACATTGGAACGGTGTTCCCTCTTATGTGCTTGTTATGGAAGGCGTGTAATAACACCCCGTATACGTATTTTTGCACACACTGGCTAACAAACGCTGATTTTCGTTCGCTTTGATCACTCAATCAGCGCCTTTCCTGACGCGGACTCCATGCACTTACATATGAATATTTCCACCGGAAATAAGGAAAGTCCAAACCTTTAGCCTGCCGGCTTTGTCATTTTTTTTCTGGGAAAGGTGGAAAGCAAATAACGTTTTCAACATTTAACCGAGTTTCTTCATTTTAATCGTCCACAACGACAGAACCTTTAGCAAGCGGTTAATGCGGTGAGGGCATTAATGATCGGAACCAGCCATATGTTTATTGGTTGCCTCAATGAGTAAATGAGAGCATTGCGTTATGTTGCACTCATGTCTTGTTTTAAGTCGTCTTATTTCTCTTCATTTTTCTGATTGGTAAAGTCCTTTTCTGCAAGGGTTGACGTCAGGCTACCACGTTAAAGTCAAAATTTCGATGCTGAATTTCTCCACCGTCTTTCAATATTTTCCACACAAATTTAGTATATAAGCTTTTTTGGACTTTGTGAACATGTGTACCAACTTTTATCAATATCCGATTTGTCACATTGGAGATCTGGGCTTGAGCTGGAATCGTGATTTTCATTTTTTGCTTGGACTTATTGTTGTACTTTGGACACGTTTATACATTGGTCTCTGCACATTAAACCATTTGTCCTAGAACACATTTGATAGATATACTTCCGCAGACATTCCCTTTATATGAATAGAAATAGTCGTGCCATTTCGGAGTTACGGCGCCCTGAACGATCAGTTTTATTGTTTACGTTGTTTTAAACATAGACCACAATGCCTAATCAGGAAACACCAAGGTTCCCCATTCAACTTTTTTGACCACTCAAGAATCACTTTTAGTATGAGATTAGTATGATATAATTGGCATACCGAACAAATTGCGTGTTATTCAAGAGATAAGGGAACTTTTACTATTTTCTGTGAGTTTGAATAGTCACACAACTTGTGTAGGATTATATAGGCAATTACTAACGTTATACTTGCCATGTGTCCAGTACTTCCCTTAGTGTATGTCAAGGGCATATATGATAATTTCAATATTTTGCTTAAAGCATCCCATTGCCTGTAGCTACAGTGACTCATGTCACGTGATCCAACATGACGCCATACAGTGGTGCTTCGATAAAATTTTTCAGTGGCTGAACAAAACTACCGTTGGTTATTTTTATGAATCGAGTGCGAGTTCTGTCTATTTATAAAGGTTTGTAAAATAAGTCTAGTGTTGAAACGATACGTATATCCTTATAAACAACGAATGGCAGCATTCATGAGATGACCAAGAAAGTGCTCTTGATTTCAGTATGACTAGAAGAAAACACTGTTTACTTGTATTCCAGAAGAGGATGGGAACGGAAAACTTGAGATGTGTTTAGTGACCAGTAGCGTGATAACACTTCTGGGGTAGACAAAGTCAACAGGCCCCCAAAGCCTAAAGTGCCCTCACTCACCATCCATATGGAAAAAATATTAGAATCCTAGAATATTCTAAAATAAACCTTTCGGAAAATAAAAGCAACTAACCTTTGCTGCGCAGCTTTAATCTCTATTGGTTTGGTTCTGCCCCTATGGGCCATTGGCCTTGATGTGCAGGTTCCTATCAAATGCACCAGTCAATACGAAAAAAACGATCGGAAGAACTGAAAGGAAAAAAATGTATGATATTAACAACAAAACAAAAAAGAAAAATTTTCGCAAGTTTTGTTATGGTGCAAATCGGGTTTTCCGGCTACCCGGCTTCCAAAATCAAAGACGTTGCAATATGGCTACCACCGCTGCAGCTTTAGCGTGTCTGTGACTAGCATTTTACGTCTTTTGAATAATTTTTTGAGAAGTTAATACACGTCTTCTCCTGATTTTGTGATGCGAAATGATGTTGGGATGAAGACTAGCGTTAGTTAGTACAAAATTTTAGTGATTTGGCGTGGTGCCCCTAATCTAAATAACTAACAATTTTTTAATACTTTCATTCATGTTACGAACAATGCTGAATAGCCCGATATGTTTGGATTTTTTGTAATTTTTTTTTTGGGGGGGGGGGGCAGGAGTGGTGCCCCTCTGAATCGTTTATCAACGGGCTCCCGATATCCTAGTTACTGCACTGTCAGTGATGTCATGTGCATGCATGTTATTTATGTTGACCTCTCTTCATTTAGGGTTACAAGTCACTGTTCAGCTGGACGCTACAGGATTCTGGTTAGTGGACCAAACACAACCTAGAGTCGGCGTACTAGTCCATTCTCCCGGAACAGCACCTTTGATCCAATCACCTGAAGTCGAAGATATATTTGGTGGACAAAGAGTAGTCTTATACCTATCTTTGGTGAGACTGAGTTATGCCAATATTTTGAGCAAATCACACCATACTCGTAAAGAAGTGCTCCTCGAGGATTTTGAAATATTTTGCATCTGGACCAGCCACACTACAACCCACTACACTTTTCTGTTATTGTATTTATGTCAAGGCAAAAATGTGGCCCTCTGCATGGTGAGGCTTTAGAAAATCCACTAGGCACGCAAGACGAAGCATTGAATTTCAGTATAATGTAACAATTTTGTGCCTTGTTCACAATTAAAAACATAATATTTACAATAAAACAAGACGACCAACAAATCGTGGGAATCATGAGGACGCCATGATTGAAGTCCTTATGATTATCACGATTCGTGGGTGTCCACTTCTGATGTTTTATTGTAAATATTATGTTTTTAATTGTGAGCAAGACACAAAATTGTTACAATATGATGAAAATTAAATGCTTCGTCTTGCATTCCTAGTACATTGTCTTAGGCCTCATCAGAAGGCCACATTTTTTGCTCTTGCACTCGCCAGTGCTCGCTACCAGTTTCGTTGTTGACATTTATGTCAGTTTTTGGTCGGTCTGGAAAAAAACCACGACAGAAAACTGGTACAAGAACAGCAAGTGCATAGTGCAAGGTTTAGTTGGAATCAGTGTGCTAGTACCTGTCTCAAGTTTTCTGTTGTGCTATTGTTCCAGACCGACAGACGCTGACACATATATAATAACTGAAATGTATTGCAGGATTCATTATGGCTGGTATGGTTGTTCAACTTGTAGATATTATTGGTTAGGTTATAGAAGGAACTTAAAGATGCAGTGGAGAGCCTATTCTGTACCTATCGTTTCACTATTCCATCCCTCGTCACTGTAAAGCAAAGCTGTAGGTTTTTTCGCGGACGAAACTGAGGACAAAACTCTGACGGGGCTCTCATTAAATATTAGAGTGAAGCGAGGCCGAAAGTCGAGCAAAGCTCCGCTATGAAGACACTCCAATGTAATCTTAGACCGTGCATCACACGAAAACCATAAGGACTATCCAAACCACACTCTGCATGCAGTAGCACGAGAGTCTGGACAAGATTTATCAAAAGCTCAGTTGCACTGGAGACAACGGTTAGTTATGGACTGAGGGCCAACAGATGGACATATCGATGCTAATAAGTGCTTCTCGCTTTGGGAAACAACCCAAAAAAGAAACGATGGCCATAGCCTATGTTTACGAAAGTACAAGTTCTTGACAGTACTATCCAAGAACAATCAGTAGCCAAAGGAGAAGTCTGAAAATGAGCCATAATGTGCTCACGTTCTACCAACAATTTGGACCTTTTGAGTACAAATTAGATAAGACACGGGTTTTCGCCAACGATGGCAAAAACCGTCGTTTAACTGAGACAAGACGTCACTTCAATCATGAAGAGGCTTCTTACCAAAAGAGATATCTTCTAACGAAGCGACCTTTCTTTGCCAGCGTACAGAAATACTCTTTGCATTCTCAAAGAGTTTTTATGCTTAACGCGCTATAACAAGATTGAATATTACTTTCGTACGACTGTTTCCTTTGACTAGACTAGCAGTAGTATGTTTTATATTTTTTGTTAAGTGAGCAAGACACTCGTGTTTTGAGAACCCGCCAACACAAATTTCCAAATATTGTAAAAATCGTTCAGCCATTCTGGAGTTGTTTCATGCATACCAACAGATTGATGGGAGGGGCCTAATTATCAGGGTGACTTGGGTGACAACGCCGGGGACCTCGGTTCATGGGTCCAAACTCTATATGAGAGCAAAATTTCCCCTACAAGAATAACAACAAGTGTGTTGTACTCACATTTAAACAGCGTTGAAAGGCCTTTGGTCTTGTTCATAACTACAGTTTAACGATTATAAATTGATATCGGTTCAAACGTTCGATCTCTAGGTGAGGGAAAATTTCCCCAACAAGAATAACAAATTGCAGTAGCATTAAAATAGCACTGGAAAAGCACTAGGTCTTGTTCATAACTGTGTGTTAACTATGAAAGTTGAACATCGTTTCATTGGTTCGATTTCCAGGTGAGGGAAAAGAGGCCCAGCAGCAGCATCATCATTATCATCATCAACAATACCAACAACAA
>JAHWFP010142236.1:2893-15857 GCA_023313725.1 Lithobius niger | reverse complement strand
CCAACGCTCCTTTCTTTAAAAGTTTCTCTATTTCTTCTTGCAGTCCCGGTTCTTGTTTGTCTTGTTCCGTCCATTCGGGGGGAACTGTTGACAGTGCTGGCATTGAAGAAAAGGGGGGGGTAGTATCCATTTTCCAGTGTATTCAGTATGAAGGGATCTGAGGTCACCTTCCTCCACTCTACTAGGTGTTTCGAGAGTCTTCCCCCCACCTGTCGGTGAATGGGGGTAAACTTCCCCTTCGCGTCAGTACCTGTTGCCTGGTCTACGCCCTCTTCCTCGACTTTGACTCCTTCCCCGCTGTTGGACTCCGCCCCTTCCCCTGGGGTGGGCCGGGGCTGTTTCACGAAAGGGCTGTGATTCTACTCTTCTTTTCACCTCTGCCACCTCGGCCTCGTCCTTCCAGTGGCTCTCCACTTGATCCTTGGAAGGGGAATGGTGGGTACCCTCGCATCATGGGTCTCGCTCTCCCTCGTAGACCCCTCGATGGTAGGTAATATGAAGATGCCGGCTTGGTTTTCTCCTTTAACTCTGGTGCCAGGAGAAGAAGCTTGCCATCAAACACTTCGGTTGCTCCGTGGATTGGCAGTAACCGCAGCTGTCCTGCTATGTCAGTCGGAATGGAGGGGGCCGATTCCAGGAGCGCGTCCCTCTTCCAGAAAACCGTATTTAGTAGCAACCGTGAAGACCAATTAAGGCTGTCTTGCTGGAAGGAAGACGCCCTCTTCATGATGTGAAGGCATTCACGAATTGTCTGGTTTTCCTTGAGTTCAGGTTTCTCTTCTACTAAAGATTTAATCGCCGCCACTGAAGCTGAATACGCGAGTTCCGCGTGTGAATTTGCCCGTATGCTGCACCTCAGGAGCGCCTCGTCGTTATCGTGATGTTGAATTGGCGTCCGGATGAATGCTGGGGTCTTGAGTGTGGAATCCAGTTCCAGATCCATGCGCTCCGTGAAGTACTCTGCCTCAGGAAAAGTCTTGTACCTCTTTTTCGGGGGCGCCCCCCTCCCCGCGGCCGTGAAGAACATCTTTGCGAACTTGGGGTCGTGGGGGGAGTGGCTTCGAGATCGAGATCGGTTGTCCATCTTTCCTCGTTAAGGATTCGGTATTTAGGAGCTGTCTGAAAGCTACCGCCGACTGAGGCAGGCTGCCCCAGTACTCCCCACGTTTGCCAGGGTCTCCATTGGCGGGTCCTCCGGGTTTACTTCTTTCGGTGTGGCTTGCTTGCAGAAAGGTGACTCTTTCAGGTACTTGAAGGTGAACCCTGCGAAGCTCTTCCAATTAATCAAGCCCGGACCTTCTTCGAAAGGGTCATCGTGATCCGTCGATTCGGGATGACTTGTGTACCGCGACACTTCCCCGCTCCATCGTTGTTCTTGTGTGAACTGTTCTTCTCCAAAGGTCCTGCCTTCTCTAAAAATATCCTCCTCGTTATACTGCGCCTTCCTGTATTTAATAGGTGGATCCTGAGGGAAATGAACCCGGTTCCTTTTTTCTCCTCTGTTTAGTGTATAATCATCACAATGGTCTTCGTACTGTTCGTCATACGACTCCTCGTCCTGCGAGCCGACATCATCACCGTCACGCCGATCGCCACTGTAGCCGTCATAGGCCTCTGAATGGTCACGTTCACCAGACTCCACAGACACACCCTGAAAAGGAGCAACTACCCTCACTGGCGATGTTTGCATGCCGAAAACTCGCTGCGAACCCCGAAGCGGCGACGTGCAGCGACGCTGCGAACCGTGTACCACCGGCGAACCTCCAACCCCTTGAGAACTGTGGCGCACCGCCGGCGCACTGCGCACCGCTGGCGATCCGCCCGCCTCTTGCGAACTGTGGCGAACAGCCGGCGAACTGGCCGCCCGAACGTCCGCTATGGTTTGAGCGAGAGAACGCGGCCCCTGATCGCCGCTTCTCTGCGTAGCGGACAGGCCTTCTGCCCTCCCGCTAACCCTTTTCTCGGGTGCGGGCAGGGCGACCTTGCCACTGTGCGACTCTTTTTCCCGTCCGCCTGCCCCTTTCTCGGGAGCGGACGGGGATCGCAATTGCTTTGAGTGCTTCCCCGCACCTTTTCCTTTCTTAGAAATCTCCACCTTGCTTACCTCTTCTTTCCCGGTAAGTTTGCCGTTATTCTCGCTGCTTCTTTCTTTGTGAGAACTGCGAGACGCTTTCTGTTTATCTTCCTCCTTTTTTTCTTTTGCCGCCTTTTCCAGGATCGCCAGCGAACCCTTTGTTGTGGCTCTCGGCGAACTCTTTGTTACGTCCGATTCACCGTGCACCGATAGATCGTTATTGAGCTGCACTAACGGTCCGGGTTTCGATGACGCTCCCGTTGATTGCCGCCCCGCATTTCCCGCAATCAACGCCTGAACACTTGCGATTAATCCTGTAATTTGGCCTTGAATCTCGGTTTTCATCTCACCTAACTTTGCATCCACGTGTCCGATCACTTTAGCGCTCACGTTGCTTGTGACGTTATTTTCCAGCTTAGCCGATCTGGACTCGACTACGGACAGGGCCGTCTCCCTGGCTGCCGTCAACATCGATCCTAACGAACCCTCTGGGTAAACTGACTGCTCGTTATCGTCAAAACCGTCGAAATCGGCCGTCGATTCCGATCCGACACTGGCTAGTTCTTTCATAAAAATGGGCGCCTCTGGGTCTTTGCTCATGCCTGCCTACCGATCGTCTAGGCTCGATTTCCGTAGGGCTGCCTCTTTTTCCACCTTCCTTTTGTTCTGCGCCTTTTTCTGGTCCGAATGGCGCCAGGTATACAAAATCTTTTTGACGGTCGCCTCCTTGTGAAGTTCACAAATATCGCACAGATTGTCCACGAAGTTGCACCCACGGCACCTCCTGCAAAGTGGGTGTAGATCCTTCGGTGTCTTCTGACAAGTACATGATGGGAAAACTCCGTTCTTCAGAAGTTCATTAACATTATCCACCTCTTCGTTGGCTGTTTCTATCACAAATTGATCGTTTTCCACCATTGTTTGAATGGGAATAACCACACGCTCGACCTATATCGACGCGTGCTCAAAAGCGAATGGGGTTTTTCCCCACGGGAGGTAGGCAGCTGCAGCAGGTATACTGCGCAGCGCGCCTGGCGGGGAAAATGGGCAACAGGCGGAAAATTCAAAAATTTAAGAAAATTATTTGTTTGAGCATGGGAAAAGCCAAATTAAGCGAATTTAGCGTGAGTACTGAAGGTAAGTATTTTGCAGATAGTAAGAAACAGCTTTTTCGGTTTCGTTCCTTTCGTGTTGGTTTCGTACCTTTTTTTTGCTTTCGTTCTTTTATTTTGCTTTCGGTCTTTGTTATACTGTGCACAATACAAAATTCAATAATTTTAATCTAAAAATAAATGCATAGACTACATACTGGTCACAAATATTGCAAAATTTTTCAAATTATTTTTCGAAATGAAGCAGTAGGCTAATCAATGAGAAATCTTTCAACTAGAAAAATGTTTTCTGATTGATTAACCTAATGAATGCTTTGTTTGAGTGTTTCAAAAAAAAATTGCAGAATTTAGCAACATTGCAAAAACAGTTCTGTACCATTACATGCAATTATACTACACTGGTACTCATAATAGCGTAAGACTTTTAAGTGTTTAATGTAAGAAAATAATGTGAAACAAAGCAAAAATTAACACCATAGCTGCAACTTAGAAGGGAGAAAAAATAAACAACTTTATTTAGTTTTTGTGCGTTAATTACCCGGTATCCGGTACCAGCCCAGATCCGGAACGGATCCGGCACTGACATCAAATTATCCGGAACCGACCTGGATCCGACTAAACGGTATCCGGTCGATCCCTAGCATTTGAGCACATCGGTGCATCCCTTACTGAAATGTCATAATTTGGCAAAATTATTGAAAAAAAATACATACAGTTGACAGACGCCTCGAGTCAAACCAATCCAATAATCCAATACCATTATGGCAATATCAGCCGCAGTAGCAGTATCGAAAAGCCTTACAAAAGAGTGATATCCCTTCTGACAACAATACAGTAACACCAGCATACATCTTTCCTGGCAAACTTCTGACAACTCTTGACTGGCAAAAAAGTAATAGAAATACGTTTACAGAAACTAAAACACTTACTTTGAAAGGATTTTTTGCTTCTGGTATCACAGGAGTGCTTTGCAATCTGTCGTCTGCAATTCGACCTTCAGGTAACTGTGGCGCTGAAGAAACACAGAAAATGCTTAATAAAATGAAAATGCATTAAGAATCTGCTTGGTGAACTTCTTTGCACTTGGGCATTCATATCACAGAAAAAATATTGTATGTGTTCAAAATTGAGTACAGTAAAACCTCGTTAACTCAAACTCGCTTAAGTCACTGCATGTATCGATTTGACCATGAAGTCAACTGACTATTTCTGCGTGTCTAAGTACAAACAATTTTGTACTATTTGGTTGGCCCAATACAAAACCAACCTCGTTATCTCAAACAAATATTGGTTAACTCAAACTCCAGACGGTAATTTTATTACTTGACGTCATGCATTTTGTGTTGCTTTCGTACCAGAAAGATTATTTTCTGCAATTTTTTTCTGATTGTATTTTGCATACAACACAGATGTGTACTTTGCAAACATTGGATAAAGATATGTACTGAGGCACTACCGAGGCCAACAGCCTGTCTTGTGTTTTAATGCATCTCCATTCAACTCAAACTTCCCTTAACTCAAACTGCAATGCCAGTCTCGCTGGAGTTCGAGTTAAAGAGGTTTTACTGTACCTTTTTAAATATGCACTATAAATTTCAACAAACCAAAACTGTTGTTGTCCAATCACTCGCGTTTGTCTTCGTCAGTTAACACTTTTTTGTTGTCAGTTTTTGTTATTCCTACATCAACGTTGTTGTTGGTAGACACTGCATGAACTTGCCGTTCGCCGCCTCTGGTATTCGTGAGGCTGCGCTGTGGAACTGCTTAGTGAGCTCGGGCTGCACGAGGTGCTGCATTCTTGGATAAGATGGCAGTTACACGTTCATTAGGGGCACATCACACATTTCATAATGCTGAACAAGAGGGTTTCTAAAGCTCCGAGATGCCAATCCGAACATGAGTTTGATCCCAGAAGTGTGGTGGTTTTATTTTACTAACCACAAGATTGGGTGGAATTAAACCACTACGCTTCTTGATCTGCGTCTTACAGCTTTAGAATCCCTCTCGACTCAGCATTATGAAATGTGTGATGCGCAAGAATCAAAAACTGACAAAAAAGTGTTGCCTGGTGAAGATGAACGTGCGTGACTGGACAACGGAAGTTTTGGTTCGTCGAAAATTTGTAGCACCATATTCGAAAACTGTACTCAATTTTGAACTCAATTTGTTCTGTGATGTGATGAGTCGAGAATTACAGTTTTTTTTACCAGTTACTCAAAAGAGCCAAATCGCCGACAAAACACTAACAAGTTTTTGCATCCCAGCAGCATTTCGTCACAGTTAAAAATATTTAAAGGGCAATTACATCCATTTTAACATGCATGTTTTACTTTTGGGTCACTTACACAATAACTAAACACAAGAATTGCAGTAGGAATACGTTACGTACGTCCGATACAACAATTTAATTACTGCATCACCAAAACACGATACGGAGGCCGCCATTGTTTTGCTAGCATGCGCAGACATTAATGGCGACAGACGGTGCGTATTGATTTCGACTCGCAGCCGATTGAGATAGCTGTGTTGGCTATGAGTAGCTCAAGTGTCTGACGGCCATAGCTGGCCGATGGTAGTGTGGCCAGCTAAGGCTATCAGACGCTTGAGCTACTCACGGCCAACACAGCTATCTCAATCGGCTGCGAGTCGAAATCGATAAGCACCGTCTGTCGGCATTAATTTCTGTGCATTCCAGCAAAACAATGGCGGCCTACGTATCGTGTTTTGGTGATGCAGTAATTAAATTATTGTATCGGACGTACGTAACGTATCCCTACCGCAATTCTTGTGTTTAGCTATTGTGTAAGTGATTCAAAAGTAAAACATGCATGTCAAAATGGATGCAATTGCCCGTTAACATGTATCGATTTGACCATGAAGTCAATTGACTATCTCTGCGTTCTCCAAAATATTTAAGAGTGAACTTTTGTCCTTTATTGTCTAATAAATAATAAGTATAATGTCTAGGACTAAAATTTGGATAGTGGTATCAGCAAAATTTAAACATCGGCTCGATTGTTATCACTTCTGCTCTTCTTTTCAAATTTATATCTTCATCAAGGACGGAGTTTTTACACGATTCCACGATCGTGGAAAATTATCATCTTTCCAAAAAAAATCAATAACACATTCTGTCTAAGAGTAAAATGTCGGTTACAGAGTCTAGGTTCCATTTTGTATCATAGAATTTCGTGGAATTTGAGGTTTGCCGTGGAAAATGTCGCATTTCGTGGAATTCCGCTTAATTTGAGTCATAGTTAAGATTTTTCAGCAGTAAATGATAATAAAAATTGAGATTTACAAATCTTTTTTTAAACGCCTGTTCGGATATACTTGATACGAACGCTGACAGGAGCGTTCTAGTGGTTTCGTATCTTATAATTCCGGTTTTCGTCTTCACTGCCGTCTTCTAGCTAATTTGCTGCTGCACCCACTCGTGGAATTAGCCGATTTTATCGTGTAATTTTGCATTTTGTCCATCGCGGATCGCGTCGCGGAAAAGGAAAATTTTTATCGCGGAAAAATTCCGTCCTTATCTTCATAGACACTGTAGCTAATCATTGACACTGAATTCATCAACTACACGACTGTATTACCGAAACTTAAGTTCCTATCAAGCTTCCGTCATGTAATTCATGTTTCAAAGTTACAATCTAAATAAAAGAACAAGTAGCATATTCGAAATCGAAACAGAACAAGGCAATAGTTATCATACAAGCACTAGGATGACTAATTTTGATTAGCTAACTCACTAACTGCACTTACTGACAAAGCAACTTTTCATTCAAAATATTGCTTACTGGCAGGCCTTGACTCGTCGTCAGTTTGTAATGAGCCAAAGTCGCCGTTCTCGTCGTGTATAGATGTTTGATCGTAGCAATCGTTCTCAAGATCCGCTGATCGTCTTTGTGCAGGTCTTTTGAAACCACGACGATGACTTGGAACTGGCGAAGGTGCTGTTCTACTGACAAAGAGGTCGGGGCTGGTAGGTCTGAAGAGAAAATAAGAACTGTTGGTAAATGAGAGAGGACTAAAAATGATAAATCTGACTGACAACCTATTACAACAGTGCTAAAAACTTTTGTTTTACAGATAGTACAAATTGGAAAGACCGCCATCAACACTGTTTTGAAAAGCGTTGGTCTAATACAAACTACTGTACAAAATATTTATATCGGCATACGACGGCGATTACAGTGACGAATTTCAGACAAATTTAACACTAACACCACTAGTGTTGCACGGTAAATCGGTACTCACGGTATTGACGGTAAAAAAAATGTATGGTGACACTATCGTTCCTTTTTTAGCACCACGGTATTACCGTAGCAGCGGTATTACCATGATGATGGTGCTGATGACCATTCACGAACCAGCTTTACCCTCTTTTTGTTTTTGGATGGCAGCAATTCTCTTAACTAAATTCGTACAAGTAAGAGCCGATACGGAGGTGTGAAATTTGAACGAGCGAGTGAAATCCAATCCCATTAGGCAGAGGAAGTGCCCACATTACGGAAGGGGGAGGGGGAGCAGCCCTTCAGTAACAAGTGTGTCCGAGCATGTTTGCGTTGTCGATGTCATAGCGTCCAATCACGAAGAAAGCGAATTTCCGCTATTAGTAAAAAAATTAAATGCTAAGCGCCGTATTTGATTATTTTGTGCTCAAGTGAGTACAAAATTATTTCCTAAATTACCGTGATATTACCCTAGACCGCCGTTTTCAGAACCGTACCGTACCGTCCTGAAAAAACTTAATACCGTGCAACACTAAACACCACCACGGACGATTAGAAACGCAGTTCAACTTGAATATTTGGGGATTCACCTGTCCCCTCCTTCTGAAGCACTTTTCACGTACGACGACTTCTCTTTTACATGTTGCAAATCCGTTTTCGAATCGATGAAGCCTCTCGTGTCAGCTAAACACTGATCTCAACGAGGTGAGCTAGATTGCATGTGACGCGCAGTCCCTTCTGGCGGAGCCTGACATTTAACTATATTCGAATTGTGATCAAGTTTATTTTTTTTCTGTTGAACTTATCTAACCATTGATGTAATCATAAGTTGGGTCGGATAGATTCATCAGGGACACCTTATGGAGAGAGAATCTTTTTATGGCTAGGGACTCCAGTGCTCTTAAGTGAGCTTCTTGCATCGCGTTGGATCTTAGCAGAACTGAGGTACCTTCCAATTGACTTCGTGTTTGAACTTTTAATGATGTTGTGCTAAGCCGTTAAATTTCTCTCCCCGTTTGGTGTCCCCGATGTGTGCTTTTTGCGTTAATCAAAAGGGATTCTAAAGCTCTGAGATGCCAGTCCGAATTTGATTCCAGTAGTGTAGTGGTCTTATTTTACACACCACAAGATTGGGTGGAATAAAACCACTACGCTTCTGGCTTCAAACAAGTTGGGATCTGCGTCTCACAGCTTTAGAATACCGCTCAATTATGAAATGTGTGATGTGCATTTGATAAACCCGCAATCACCGACTTATCCAAGAATCCAACAGTCCGAGCTCATGTCAACATAACACACAATAGGCTATTAAAATGTTTTACTCTTTTTATGTTTGTAATATATATATTTGTATACATCTTTTTACAAAGCTACAAAAAAAAAGTAATGTGCAGCTACTAAATTAATATGCCAGAAAAATAAGCTAATTGTTCTCACGCATTATGAATTTGCGTGAATCAGGGTTTTACCCGCAGTTTGTAATAAATAAACAAATAAAATAAATAAAAATAAACAATAGAAGAGATTAAAGATTTCTGCAAGACTCTGCCATTGCATATAACATAATTGTCCCTGGTTTTAACAACTGAACTCGTTTCAACAAGCTAAATAGCAGCAACTACTGCTTGTTTGGGGCTCCATTATACTGAAATGCAAATGATTCAACATTTACACTCAACACATGGTTAAAGAGTTAAATAGCATAACTATAGTTTTGACCCTTACTTATCTAAAAGTTCAGTACCTAAACTTGAAAAACTTGTTGTTGCTGGTGCAGGCATTAAATAGAACGACAGTCAGCCTTGACTAACCTTAAAGAGTGCCCAGAACTGAACGTTTATTAATGCCATGAAATGGTGGGTATAACAGATAATAGTACTCTTAAACAAAAAACGGGGTTTTACCCCTAAAATTAGTTTTTACTTAGCCTAAAATACTTACCTGTATTTTATTAATGCTTTTCATATTTTGGAAAATGCTACCTGTCCCAACCAGATTTCAAATGCTCTCCCGGTACATACAATGGCGCACCCCGGGGCCCATGACCACCGCAAGGTGGTGCCCCGCTCCCGCTACTAATCACAGTTTGTCTCCCCATAAATGGTTCGACGCGGGCGGAGGGCGGGTTCGTACAGGTAAGTATTTTAGGCTAAGTAAAAACTAATTTTAGGGGTAAAACCCCGTTTTTACTGCTAGCCTAAAATACTTACCTGTATTTTATTAATGCTGACTTTGTCCTAAAACCAAGTGGCGTCGAACCCTCGCCAAGTATGACCTTCCTACCAATACACCTCGAACAAAACTTCAGGTATTAATAGGACAAAAGAAGTCACTTACCCTCGTACTACTTCTTAATTACTTTACCAGCAGCCATGAACCGCACCTCTCTGGATGCCGCTGTTGCTGCTGTTACACCCCTGAGGTAGTGGGCGATGAAAGTATTCCTGCTCCTCCATCGTCCCGCCTCCAGTACTTCTGCGATGGTGGCACCTGTTGCCCAGGCCCACGATGTCGCCATAGCTCGAACTTCGTGAGCGTTGGTATGGATCGAGGGGCCACCCGCCTCTGTTCGGTGCGACCTCTCGATAGCTTGGCATATCCAAGCTATCCAAGCTATGATGGCGCCTGTCGACGCCGGTTCTCTAGTGGGCATGTCTCCCTTAGGTGCTAACTTAACAAACAACGGTGTCCACGGTACAGTCCTGGGTTCCCCGTGTTCACTCTCCACCACATCTTTCGTTCGAGCCAGGTAAAACCGTAATGCCCTTACTGGGCAATGAAGCCTGTCTGGACAGCCCGGTTCGAGAGTTGTGGCCAACGCTGTGACCACCAGAGGAGACGGCGTTTCGTCTGTCCGGAGCGTTTTTGCTCTGAATTTCAAATGGGGCAAGAACGTCACTTTCGACCAAACCCTGTTTGCCCTGAGGAAGTCAGTCCCTCTCGCTAGCGCTGCTATTTCACCTTGGCGTGCTGCCGTGGCGACAGCCAGCAAAAACACGGTCTTGATCGTCAGATTTTCCAGCGTTGCGTTCCCTAGTGGTTCAAACGTTGGGCCCGCTAGGTAAAGTAATACCGTGGGCAAGTCCCATCCTTGGCATAACTTCCTTTCTCTCGGTCGCATGTTACAACACGATTGGATCAGATTCGACACAATCGGGCTGTTCGCCGTCGACTTGCTTCCGGATACCATAAGCACCGAGTTGATGGCGGCTCTGTAGCCCTTAATGGTACTCGCCGCCAAACCTCCGTGAAACAACGAAGTTAAAAACTCGTACAGCACTTGTGGGGACGGCTGGAGTGGATCGATTCCCTTAGGCCTGCACCAATCCGTCCACCCCTTCCACTTGCCCTCGTACACTTGCTTCGATGAATCCCTGTGGCAGTCTACCACCACATCGGCCACCGCTCTTGAATAACCGGTTCTGCCCAGTTCCCTTTTTACAACCTCCAACCGTGAAGGTGCAGGATCCCCGGATTTGGGTGAAGAGTCCTGCCCTGATGCTGTGAGAGAATGTCCTTGATTGGTGGCAACCTGACCGGGTCCTCCGTCTTCAGGTTCCACAGATCCACGAACCATGGGGCCGCCTCCCACCATGGTGCGATCAGAATCACTGATCCTGTCGAGCACTTCAGCTTGTTCAGCACTTGCTGCAGGATCTTGAACGGCGGAAACGCATAACCGAATATGCCGTCCCAGCATAAGCTCAGACTGTCCGTCGCTATAGCTTTCGAGTCTGGGTATGGGGACACGAACAGTGGTAACTGGGTATTTGCTCTGGTTGCAAATAAGTCCAGTGTCGGAGTGCCCCACCTGTCGAACAGAGACATGCACACACTGGGATGAAGCTTCCACTCCGTCGTCGGGGTCTCCCCTCCCCTCGACAGTTCGTCCGCAAGTACATTCAGGCTGCCCGCAATGTGTCTTGGAACCAATGCAATGGCGAACTTCACGCACACTTGGAAGATGAGGCTCACTGTTGGAAATGATATTGCGACAGCATTAGTTAGATCTGCTGTATTTGTAGTTTCAGTTTCTGTTTCAGTTTTAGTTTAGTTACTCACCAAGTTCATAGATGGCGCTGCATGTGCAGACTAGACTGTATATGTCTATGGTGCAGCTTGTATGTTTCCTGTTTTCCTTTAGTGTTCTGTCTATATTGCTCTATGACTATGTGTATGCAGCCTGTATTAATGTGGCAAGTAAAATCGTTATTTTTCCAGCATTAATGTGGACTTTAGTAGCATTTTGGCAGTTAAATCCAATAGGTTATGGGCCCAGGCACCCATAAGTGCAAAAACTGTGACTTTTAAGCAAATTATTGTGGAAGTTGGCAAGATTTCTTAAGTGGTGGAAAGTGAAGCCAGTATCAAAGTCAGATTGCCTTAGCAAGAGGTGGACACTAAGCCTAACAGAAACATGCCTGACACACAAGATACCAAATTCACAGTTGCAAAGTTGAATGATGGGAATTATCAGCCCTGGAAATTCAAGCTTAGAATGCTATTAATAAGAGAAGGCACATGGTCAATTGTCAATGAAGTAGCACCAAATCCTTTACCTGCTGGTTGGACAAGTAAGGATGAAAAGGCACAATCAACAATTTCATTGAGTATTGAAGACAGCCAAATTGTTCACATATGCAAATGCTCCACAGCTCGTGATATGTGGTTGGAGCTGCAAAAGGTGCATGAGAGGGCTAGTTTAAGCAATAAAATGTATTTGCTTAGGAAACTGTATCAAGCAAAATTGGGGAATGACCAATCTATGCAAGCATACATAAGAAATACTCTTGAAATGGTAGAAAGGTTGCGCGGTATAGGTGAAGAAATAAAGGATTTTCATGTCGCAGCTTTGCTGCTTAGTGGCTTGCCTACTGAATATGAGGCTCTCGTTACAGCTCTTGACGCTCGCCCGGATGATGAACTTACGTTGGACTACGTAATGGGTAAACTGAAGGACGAATTCAAGAAAAGGGACGATGGTGCAAAGATCGAAAGCTCACGATCAGACTCGGCACTTAAAACAAGTCACGCGAATAAATTCTTTAAGCCTAAACAAGGTAAAAGCACAAGCAAGGAAACACGTTCTTGCTTCTTCTGTAAAAGGGAAGGCCACCTGAAGAAGGAGTGTACTGCTTGGAAGGCCAGAGTGGAGCAGCTTAAGAAACAAGATCAAGAGGCTAAAGCAGCTGTACACACAGAAGAAACTTACTCAAGTAATGAAGTCTGCTTTAAAACCTACACTGAATCGTCCTCGTCACAAGGATGGTATTTGGACTCTGCAGCAACTAGTCACATGACACCAAAAGAAGATTTCTTCACTAAGATTGACAAAAGTAAAAAGGGCAAAATAACAGTTGCCAATGGTTACCAAATAACCTCGGAGGGAGTGGGGGAAGGTTATTTGTACTGTGAAGTTTCTGAGGGTGTGACGAATAAGATCAGAGTCAAAGATGTATTATATGCTCCAGATCTAGAAAGCAGTTTATTGTCAGTAAAGAAGCTAACCAAACTGGGGTATGATGTCTCGTTTAGTGAACATG
>JAHWFP010142205.1:0-13248 GCA_023313725.1 Lithobius niger | reverse complement strand
CACAAAACAATGTACTACACGATCATTGTTTTTGTTTGACAAAAAAAAAACCACCATCCTCATCTAAAAAAATTCCAAATAAAATGTAAAAAAAAAAAACCGAGTGCCTGTGTCAATTTTTTTTTAGTACCAATCCATTTTTAGTAGCCTAAGCTTGACTTAAAATGTTACCATTTACTTGTGTGGTAACATTCATTACTTGAAGTGCGGCAAATTACTTATAAACCTATTTAAAACGTGCATTATACTATAGCTTCATTCATTTTGTGTTAGGTCAACATACTTCAGTAGGTTTCAAAACGTTCAGAGATAGGATGGTTTGTTGTGTCAATGAGTGACTGGATCACATTTTTGGGCAGTTCGTTGGATCATTGGCTCAGAGATCTTGACCCAGTTTTGACCCCCGGCCCAGGACCCAGTCTGACCCAAAACGACCCATTGAACCAATTAGACCTACTGACCCAAAATGACCCATTTATCCAGTTAGACTTATTGGCTTTTCCAACGTCTGGTTTCTGAACTGAGCATAAGAAATCTAGTGTCAAACACCAAAAGTGAAGATTACAAGAACCATAGGAAGCTAAATCGGAAATAAACCTTCAACAAAAATCTAACACTAAAAACTCCAAAATACCAGTGTTACCTGGTTGATTTTGGTTTCTAATACTTTATGAAAATATACATTACCTAATTTTAGCATTCTCCTTCTCATAATGCTGTTTCAATTAGAGAACAATCGAAGATTTCTCTCCGACCCGCTACCCTCTGCGCACGTTTCTGCACAGCCTCCATTATACGTATAAACGCCTGAGCGGAGCGAACCGTCTCAACTTTTTTTTCCTCAATTGTGCCTAGATGGCAACAAGAGGGAAGGAGGGTGGGAAGAAGGTAATGTATATTTTCATAAAGCAATAGAAACCAAAATCAACCAGGTAACACTGGTATTTTGGAGTTTCTAGTTGCCCTGAAAATATCCATTACCTAATTTTAGCATTCCACAGACCTCGTCAAAGGTGGCGGGCGCCATCTTGACCAGGCCTCCCAGGGTAGCAGTCGGACTCCCATAATTTATTTGACAGGAGCCAGCCAGCAGGGGGGGTTATACCATGTGACCGGGTGGCAATGAATGGCCCCACACGGTATTGTCCGTCAGCATGATGAGACGTATCACGTAAGTAGTGTGAAAAGAATACAGACGGATGACGTCAGCGTGATGTGACATATCACGTGAGTAATGTGGAGAGAATACATACGGATGTCGCCAGGATGCTGCTTCCATGATGTCGGAAACCGGAACATTGCTGTGGAGAGCCCAGGATGTAGAGATGGCACGTAGTTCGTGAGCCGAAAAGCAGATACTTTGATCCACACAACTGATGTTGAGGGCGTCATAGGGTTGGACAATGACAGTTTTGATCCAGGTAGCAATCATCCTAGAGGATGTTTCGCCATCTTTGTACATGAAGGGAATAAAAAGCTGCGTACGATTCTGTCGAACGGCTTTGGATGCCTTCAGCTAAAATCGAAGGGATCGTACCGGACATCGGGCACGTTCCTGCTCGCCACGAGGATGTTAGTGAGAGCTGGAATAATAAACGGCTTGGAGCGCTCGGAGGGTTTCTGTGTCTTGGCTTGAAAGAAGGTTCGTGGGGTGAGAGTAACACCAGAGTTGTTACCCAAAAAGAAACAGTCGGCTGCAGTTGCGGAGAAAGCTTGTAGTTCGCTGCAGCGGAGACTGGCCGCCATGGCGATGAGAAACACTGTTTTGCAGGTCATATGACTAAGAGGATAGGCGGAGAGTGGTTCGTAAGGAGCACCTAACAGAGCATTTAGAGCGATGGAGAGATCCCAATCTGGGAAGGTCTTGCACATTCGTGGTCGTTCGATCATAAAGGACCGGATCATGGAGGCGAAGCAAAAGTCATCTATAAGGTGGAAACAGCCTGCTGCCTTAAAGACGGCGTTGAGGGCGGAACGGTAAACCAGAATCGTGGAACCACGCAGGCCGTCATCGAAGAGGAAGTCTAGGAAGCGGAGGAAGTCGGGAACAGAAAGATCAATTGGATTAACCTGTTGTGTAGAGCACCAATGAAACTATCTGCGCCAGTGAGTGTCGTAGATCTTAGAAGTAGATGCTCGAACCAGTCTGGAGGCAATGTGCAGGGCCTGGACTGGAGAAATTTCTGTCTCTTCGAGGAGTCCGATAATAGTAGCCACCCGTGCAGACGCAGGGACTGCAGCCGACAGTGTCGAAGAGTCCCGTTGCGCCGAGTCAATAGGTCGGGATGCAAAGGAAGAGAATGGGGGCAAGCTATGAGAAGATCGAGGAGAAATAAATAGCTGGACATAATCGCTGGAAATAATATTAAAGAAAATTGGAACTGCCAGTGGAGGATGTGGCCATAGCGATAATGGCGCTATGCAAGTGATCTGGGGGTGAACTGGGAAGCCGGTTCGAATCTGGGTCATGCCACTCCGACGAAACGTAAGTGCATAAAGGTGGCTTACTGAACTACGTTATTTCTAGTGTATGATTTTCGCTGTTGGCTATTTCCAATTTTCCTTAAGAACGAGGAGAGCAGGGAACCATGCTGCTGCGGGCCAGTCTGGTCTGGTGATCTTCCTCAGGACTAACGGTAGCAGTTTCAGAGGGGGGAAGGATATGCGTAGAGGTGGGTCCAATCTAGCGTTAGAGCATTGATTGCCCAAGATCGAGGATCCGGAATCGGGCTGACGAAGTGGGGAAGTCTTGCATTCCACCTCGTGGCAAAGAGGTCTAACATAGGATGGCCCCAAAGACTGAATAAGGTGTTGCAGATCGTGGAATGTAGAGTCCATTCGCCGGTGAGAGGGAATCGGCAAGAGAGGGCGTCGGCTATTATGTTGCAATTCCCGGGAATGTGTAGGGGAAGCAGTCGGGTTTGAAGAGACATGCAGAGGCGAAAGATGTCGCACGTTAGTTCGTGGAGGGATCGGGAACGAGTTCCCCCTCCGCATCGCAGGTAGGTGACTGCAGTTGTGTTGTCGATGTGGACTTGGACAACTCTCTTGGTAATCAGGTGTCGAAAGTGATGGAGACCGTGATGAATGGCTCGGAGCTCGAGGAGATTGAAGTGTTGGATGGATCCCAGGACCCGACATTAAAATGTTGCCAATGTGTGCGCCCCAACCCCGGTAAACAAATGAAGGTCTGGGATGGGCTCGTGGAGAGGCACGGTGTCTGTTAGGTGGCTGACGTCCATCCACCAAATTAGAGTTGAGAAAGGGAAGCAAGGGCTTAGGAGTCAAGGGGGTTGCAAAATCCTGATGACGGGATCGCCCCATTCGTCTGATCGGAAGTAATGAAGGGGCCGAGCCAACCATCGGCCGTAAGGGACTTGATCGACGAAGGAATCGATGATACCGATGACTGAATCGAGGTCTCGAAGGGAGTAATGCTGAAGGCGGAGAAAGGCTCGGGCATTGGCTAGGAAGGTGGAGGTCCGATACAGAGATGGCATGACGGAGTCTTGGCAGAGGTTGAAGAATGCACCTAGGAAGGTGAAGTTTTAGCTGGGAATCAGTCGGGATTTTGGGAGGTTGATGCTCCATTCCAGTGATGTTAAAAGAGACATGACAGTGTGTAGATTGGAAAGAAGGATGGCGTGATCCTGTTACGATACTAACCAGTCGTCGAGGAATGCATGTGTACGAATGCCATGATGGTGAAGGTGGGCGAGAACTGGATGAAGGATGAGTGTGAAGATTCCTGGTTCAAGCCGAATGGCAGACACAGGAACTCGTAGACGGCTCCATTGTGAAGGAAGCGAAACAGATGTCGCACAGAACCATGGAAAGGAACATGAAGATAGGCATCGGCGAATTCGAGTGGGATTGTCTGAAAGTGCGGGTTGTCGATGTATTGATTGAGAGGTTGTAGATTGAAGATTAGATGAGCACCTCCTATTTTCTTGGGACATAGAAAAAATACTGCTGTAGAATACCGGCCGTATTGGCGATGGGATGATCCGGACCTCACATTTGGAAAGGAGGTATTGTATCTCTGCGGAGAGGCTGGAAGACAGGGGGGGTTCTAGATCTCATGGTGGAAGGCCCACCGGAGGTGAGTGGTGAAACTTGGGCAAGAATCCTTCGGCAATTATGGAGAGAACCACTGGATCGGTAGTAATTGTTTCCCAGGTTTTCATAAAGAATTGTAAGCGACCTCCCACAGGTTGTGGGAAGTACGCAACGTCAGTATTTGGGGTGGCCCTGGTTCCATGGTCCTGGGGAAGCAAATCGTCGTCGTCTATCTGGGGTGGCTACCTTCTCAGGTAATCGACGTCTTCCCTTCCCCTGGTTGCTTGAACAAAAGAGCGATGTAGACTTGGGAAGCGCAGCTGGATGTGTGTCATTTGGCTTCGAACCGAAAAGATCATCCTTATAGGTACCGGACTACGAGTCCTTGGAGGGGCGAGGTTACCTACCATGGCGAGAGCATAAAAGCCGAGGCTTACGGGAGACGTCCAAGTGAGACGGAATCATGAAGACTAGGAGACGTGTTAAGAGCAATTTCACGAAACAGAATTATGGAATTGGACAAAGCCTTGGTGAAACAGTTCGTTGAGTGATAGGTTGTGAAGCATGCTTTGTGGAATACCTGGTTGATAAGAAATGCCAGTTGTTTCGTATTGGCTGTTGAAGGATCCGTGTTCAAATGTTCACACAGAGCATCGGCGGCCGTGTTTAGAACATCTGCTTGTGAGGAGGCTTGGAAACCAAGCCGCAAGAGTCGGTCGTTGTCACGAAGCACAAAAACTGAACCGCAGCTCGTCTAGGAAGGGACAGGGCAGAACAGAAATCCATCTTGGTTCTGCCGTCAAGAATTCAAACTGAGGGTAGGTATCAAACAGTTCGTGGATTAGTGGTGCCTTCCCCCAAGGGCTGAAAAAAGGACGCTTCCTTCCTGGGCCTGAGAGGCGGAGTCTCAATGTCCAGTTCCAAGGGGAACCGTTACCAAGGAGTAAACCTCTAGTCCGAAATAAGGTGGTGAATGATGTTGTAGATTGGCCCAGGAAGGGTGGTTGGTGCAGTGGTTGGTCCTGTAGGCCGAACCCGAGGCCCATGGAAAGTCCGCGGTTCTTGCAAGACAAGCCGGAAGCGGGAGTAGTTTGTATTGGAAACAGTCTGGGATGATGGTTTCCACCGTCTTGAGTAAATCTGGACGTGGGATATCAGCAGGGTACGGTTTTGCTGGAAAGGCGAGGTCCGGGCTACCATGGCTTGGGGAGCGGTCTGAACGGTAGGGGGATCGGTCATCTTCTTCATGAGGGGAATGGTAATCCGCAGGCTGAGGAGAGGGCAGGCCAAGTTGAGGTGCTGGCGGAACTGCTATAGGTACCGGGTCGGATCGATGAGAGGGACCGGAGCGGGTTCCCCGAGCCGGAGTCGCTTTGTGGTGGGCGCAACCCAAGAGTGGGTGTAGGCAGAAGAATCCGGAGGATTGGAAGATGACTTGCGCTTGAAATTTAGGAATGCAGAATCCATGAGGGAATGAACTTGTTCCGACAAGGCTGATAGCAAAGCGTTGCGAGGAATGGGAAGATAAATCCAGAGGGCGCAGGAGTGGTGAGGCAGCTTCCTTGGCTGCGAGTTTGCGAGCCTTTGCTCGAAGCTTTAGTTTAGAGTAAAGGTCTTTTACTCGTTGTAGTTCTAAGGAGAAGGACCTGGAGCCCGAGTCATGCGGAGGCTGTCTGCATGGGGTCGGTGAGGTAGCATCGGTACCACTGGGCGGAATCGCTGGGACCGTGGCTGCAGAGAAATGAACCGGAATGGAGGGGTGGAGGAGACTCTGACTGGATTCCAGGAGCACGACACTGTCCCCCGGATCTAGGGATTCCAAGGCTGGAACAGGTGAAGTAGGCTCGGTAGGAACCATTGGTTCCCGAGGCTCATCCGTGGCATGAGGCATAGTGGAATCAGGAATCGTAGTCTTCAAAACAGCACAACCATGGTGGTATGGTAGTAGAGAAGAAAAGATGAGACAGTTCGCTCCGCTCAGGCTTTTATATGATGTAGGCTGTGCAGAAACGTGCGCAGAGGGTAGCAGTTCGGAAAGAAATCTTCGATTGTTCTCTAATTGAAACAGCATTATGAGAAAGAGAATGCCAAAATTAGGTACCGGTAATGGGTATTTTCATGGCAACTAAAGGGATTACAATAAACCACTTTTAAGCATTTGAATCGCTGATGGCTTATTTCCGAATTACCTTTATATTATCTACAAAAACCATTTCTAGAATATGTTAAAAAAAATGTGTAACTCAGCTAGTAAACTCAACTAGTAAACCCTCTGAAACTCAACTAGCAAACCCCGAGAAACTGAATTAGTAAATTTTGTGAAACTCAACAAGCAAATCCTCTGAAACTCAGCAGCAGACCCTGTAAAACTCGAATAGCAAACCTTCTGAAAGTCGACTAGCAAACCCTGGAAAGTCAACTAGCAAACGCTCTGAAACTCAGCAGCAAACCCTGCGAATTTCAACTAGCAAACCATGTGAAACTAAACTAGCAAACACTCTGAAACTCAACTAGCAAAGCATCTGAAAATCAACTAGCAATCCTCTGAAATTCAACTAGCAAACCCTGTGAAATTCAGCAGCAAACCCTCGGAACTCAACTAGCAAACCCTGTGAAACTTAACTAGCAAACATTCTGAAACTCAACTAGGAAACCCTGTAAAACATAACTAGCAAACCCCGCGAAACTCAACTAGCAAATCCTGTGAAACTCAACTATAAACCCAGTGAACTCAACTAGCAAACCCTCTGAAACTCAACTAGCAAACTCTCTGAAACTCAGCATCAAACCCTATGAGACTCGACTAGGCAAACCCTGTGAAACTCAACTAGCAAACTCTTTGAAACTTAACTAGCAAACCCTCTGAAACTCAACTAGCAAATCCTTTGACATTCAAGTAGCAAATCCTGTGAAACTCAGCAGCAAATCCTGCGAACCTCAACTAGCAAACCCGTTGAAACTCAGCAGAAACCCCTTTGAAACTTCTCTAGCAAACCCTGTGAAACTCTACTAGCAAACCCTCTGAATCTCAACTAGAAAACCCTCTGAAACTCAACTAGCTTTTTTTTAAACAGAAAAACAGATTTTCTGTAGACTATTGGGGAGTATATTTCGAGCATCCAACCCATATTTATAGTTTGGCGTCCGATGTTGATCTTCTTTCGAACGTTAACCATTATGTATCATCGTTTCCGGTTTATGACGACAAAATTGTGGCGTTAATGTTATCACGTGATCCGCGTTTCGTCTACTGCTGATGTTTTCTTATCGCACATGCAATGCCGAGTCACGGGTAGAAGTTCGCAGCAGTGACGTTGTAGGTTAACTTCCCTAATCTCGCGAAACAAACACAACAACGGCAAGATGCACGAACTGAGTACTGCGCGTGGCAGTTATAGGGTAAGAAGGGATGTAACTTTAAATTTGAGAGATTTAAAATAAAAATAAAAAAGTAACGTAATATTAGTCTTGGTCATTGTATATACATGATTGAAGTCCTCCCTCAAGCAATGTTTTTTAAGATGTAGACTTTAAACAATAAAGTCAAAGGAAAACTACTTTGAACTCGGAAAATGAAAAAGCTCCATTTGGAAACTGCTTTCGACCTTTTGTTCTCACAGAATTGTTGATTTTACAGATTTTATGATGACGGGTTAATGATTCTTGAGGCTTAATATAATATAATAATGCAGTTTGGCATTCATAAGAAGTGCGATGGAAGTAGCAGGGTTGTTGGCTACTTAATACTCGTCCATTTATATTAATTTTTTTAATGAGTATGGCGAGCAAGGATAGTGGATTTAAATTTTCATTTTAATTTTTCTTAATGCGTCGTGTATATTCTGGTCTTTGCAGAAGCTGTCTAAGGTCTACCTCGTTTAAGAGGTGCCGGAAAGTGTTTGTATTTTTTGCGGTTACCACGTTCGTAGGAAGCGAGTTCCATGGGTCTACTACTCTCCCCATAAATGATGGCCTACGCATCCTCTAGTCGTGCTGCCGGTTTGTTTAATTGTGCTCGCGTGTATGCTTCTTCGTAGACAATTCGAAAAGAGGGATATTGGTGTTGAGGAAACCTCTTAAAACCTTGAAGGTAAGGGTTAGATCCGCCTTCAAGCGTCGTAATTCCAAAGAATCCAGGTTTGTTACCTGAATGCCAGCATTTCTTGATTCTGGACAAATGCTATTTACTATGTCTGTTTTAATGGCTTGTCTTTGGCTTTTTCTCTCGTAAAGGTAGGCTGGATAGGATCTAGGGCTTCCAAATATAGAACGTTAGTAGAATACGTCGTCCTTTTAGGTTATATTTTGCGTGTTTTAGTTGTGTACTGATCATCTCCGTACACAACTAATAGCTTCAAGACGGTTGGTTAAGTTTGTCACGAAGTTTAACCCACCACAGTTCGTTAATGGCATTCCTCAGCACGCGTGCATTTCATCTACATCATTCAAAACAAACGATTTGTTTGTTTGGACGTGTACGTCTACTCTTCCATAAACTAATCAGGAAGAAAGTTTGCTTGAACAAACTTGAACTTCCAAGTTCAGACTACGACGTCAAGAGCAACTTTCAGAGCAGTTTTACGAGTATTTAAGGGTCAAAAAATCAAGTTACAGAGACGAAAATAACCCTAACGAAAGCGTAATTTAATTGTCTTTCATTTGGTGCTACTCCCAGCTTTGTAGGTGCCTTGGTTCGAGAGGAGTAGTGGCGCATGCACACACACACATGCGCACGCATATCGTACGTTTTTAATCATTGTCCAATTTCTTCAACTTTAGAACGGAGGCAAAGTAGTTGATAGCAAGTGAAACAGTGCATGTGCGATTGTCACTAGTAATTGGCAATGGCCGCCATTTTTAAATTATGCTTTTTACGATCCGATTTCCTTCAAATTAAAAACGTAGATGCTATTTTGTGACATCAATTGAAAGAAAGAATTACCATCGTTAATAGTAATATTTAATGGCCGCCATCTTGAAATCAAGCGGCCATTTAATTCCCTTTAATTTTAATTTCCTCTAAATTTAGAACATAGACGATTTAGTTGATACCAAGTGAAACAGTGAATGTACGGTCGTCACTAGTAATTGCTTATGGCCGCCATGTTGAAATCATGCTTATTATTATTCGGTTTCTCCTCAAACTACGAACTTTGTTTTACCAATTGAAACAATGACTGAACCATCGTCAGTAGTAATATCTAATGGCTGCCATCTTGAAATCTGGCAGCCATTTTGAAATTATCCGTATTATCGCCCGGATTTCTTCAAATTTAGAACGGAGACGCCAAGTAAAACAGCGAATGTGCAACTGAAACTAGTAATTACTTATGGCCGCCATCTTGAAATCGGGTGGCCATTTTGAAATTATGCTTATTATTGTCCAATATCCTTCAAATTAAGAACGGAGACGTTATGTTGTGATTCCAATTGCAACAATGAATGTGCCATCGTCAATTGTAATCTCTAATGGCGCCATCGTGAAATCAGTTGAAATTAGGTGAAATGCATATTATCGCCTGATTTCCTTCAAATTTAAAACGTAGATATAGTTGATACCAATGGAAACAATGAATGTGCCATCATCACGGGTAATCTCTAATGGCAGCCATCTTGAAATCGCACGGCTATTTTTTAAATTATGCTTATTATCATCTGATTTCCTTCAAATTTCGACTCGTACCGATATAGTTCTGACCAATTGAAGCACTGAATGTGCCATAGTCATTGATAATCTGCATTGCCCGTCATCTTGTGGCAGGTGGCCATTTTGAAATATGTTTAAGTATTAGACGCTTACTACCCGGTGGTATAGCCTTCGTCCTTAAGAATAGGAAAACAAAGATATTCAAAGATACTAAAGTATCAAAAGTCGAATGCTTCACAAGCAAAATTGTATAATTGCATTCTTAATGTTCTTTAAAAATATTCCAAGACCAAAAAAAAAACCTCCTTCAACGGTTCATATACACGTTCTGTCCGAATAGGATAGAACTCATATTTATAAAGTTAGATTTACAAAATAAGTTTAACAAGACTTTAAGCTAGCCTTCGGGTTGTAAGGGTCTAATGCTTACCAGCCATTAACTGACAACATTTTACACCTAGACCCTTACTGTCAAAGCTTGTCGTGTTACTTATAGGTTTTTACTTTTAGACCCTTACTCTTAACATTTAATGTTCCGTTGTTGTTTATTAATTGAAGTTTTACATGAAGGCATTGTTTGTAGATATATTAGTCCTCAACATCACCATTGCGATTAATTCTCAGCTCATTTAATTCATCAAAGCGCTTGCCGTTCGTATGTTTTAAATCTGCCGAAACTTTATGGTTAGTGCCGAGACCCCTTCACAGATGGCGCTACAAGTTTAAACTTCGAGAGAAGAGCGGCTGTTTGGCTGAAAGGAAGCTCTTCACGATTTTTGAACACGCACGCATCACCTCGGCTGTCTAGTGTGCAGCTCACTACAGGGTCTAACTCGGTTAAATTCAGTTACGCCGTCGCTACAATAAACTGATTAGAGGGACAAGAACGAGTACATTTTTATATTTGGCTGTGTAGCCGAACTGTTTCAACAAAAAATAAACTATTATTACGGCCCCCCCTCGCGCCCCCAACCAATTCCCAATGAGTACCCCTCCTTTTGCCAACAGCATTCTCACACTGCACGCAATTTAGATACATACTGCCAGATTTACATTGCATCTGCCAGGGATGCTGCCGGACTGCCGGTGTGAAAAAATGTGAAAAATACGAGTGTGGGTGTGAAAAAAAGGAAAAATGCACAAACGAAGTAAAAACAATCAAATTAACCGTCCTAATTTTGACGAAATTAATGACTTATGGATGTCTGTGGTTGGAACACGAAAAAAAAAATAGTTGGTTTACGACGGAGTCGCATTGAATTCGCTTTCGTTCTCTTGAGTAAACTTACAGAAAAATTACAATGGTTACTCGGAAAACAAAATAAAATTATTAAAGAATTGTGAAACTGGTGTGATATATGAAAACGAAGTAATAGTGATACAAAACTAAAACGTGAAATGTGAAAAAAATTAAAAGTAGGTATGTGAAAATTGTGAAAAAAATTAAAACGGGTGTGTGAAAAATGTGAAAAAAATGAAAAGTGGGAATGTTTAAAAATGTGAAAAAAGCTGGCACTCCCGGCAGCACCCCTGATCTGCGTATATAGGTGCATTTTTGGAAAACTGAGTGCCCCTGCCTCACCAGTCCTGAAAAATAAAAGTTCTCAGAAATAAAAATTAAAAAGAAATTTGAATGCTAATGTTTTCAGTCAACACGAGCTAAAACTGTAAATTAGGATTTAGACACACGCTAGTGTGTCGCCGTAAAGTAATAGTAGATCATCCAATTGTAGACATCCGATTGTAAAAAAATTATTGTTGATAAAAAAAAAAGGCGGCCTCACTAGCAGACTGTCTTTTAACTGAAACAAGCTTATACCTGATTTTAGCATACTGGTGTGAATTCCCCATGCGGTAGAAATCTTTGCAAATCGTTTGAATCAGGTGTCTTGGGTCCAGTAACAAAGAAAACCTCAACATGTAAATGTGGGAACGTGTTCTTTATGGAGAAAAAGTGTCCTCAATAACGTAGATTTGTGTTACTAGTAACTAGACCGCAGGCTCCCATGCTAATTCTCATAGGGTATAAGGACACCTCTAGCGGTCATTAGGGAAACTTGTCAGATCTAAATTTCAGCAGATAGGTAAAGGGTCACATGGGGAAGTGCCTTCTTTAAAATGGGGGTTGCTGCTAGAAGCACGTGGCCCTGAAGTGGCTCATAAGTGCAAAATTATTGTTGTAACCATAATTTGTATTATCATCCAACAGTAGATTATAACATGTTAAGTGTTACACGCTATACTTAATTGTCAGAATACATTGTTGTTGCAAATGGGTGGCTCACTAAGAGACAGAGTATCTTTTATTGCAAAGGTTTGGTCGTTTGGTCAAACTGAAAGTCTGAATTATCTGCCCCACGACGATAAAAGGGACAATTTGGCTGGAAAGAAGATTAGGAAACAAAATGCAGATCGTCAGAAGACTCGGTTTATGTTTTCATAACTAAACAACACACAAGTTCGACTCTTAATTTGCAGTGAAATAACAACCTAACATTATTTTTGAAGGCTACTATTAGTAACTATTGATTTAGGGGAAAAAAAAGCATCGTAAATCATCATACACAAATAACTGAAAAGAAAACTTCGAGTTTTTCAGGGAAATTAATCGAAAAATGCAGGTATTAAATGACGCATTACTGGTTCACTGAGACACAAGGTATCTTTTATTCCATAGGAACTTATTAAGTCCTTGCAATTATCATACTATTTACGCTTGTGATTAATTTATTTGGAATGTGAAAATTATGAATGCCAGAAAATTTATAGACATAAAATACCTCCCGACAAGAAAGGTAGAGCTAACGATTAGAACATGGGATTCTTTGTACATTCACAGGCCTATTAAAGTTGTAATATCCACCCAAAACCAAAACTGAAATAAGAGAAGCCGCCAAGTTTCCAAAAGAGGTCTGCCCTTGAAAGTGGGGATATCATTCAACCAGAAAAAGACCGCCAAGGTTAATCATATTAGCCAAGTTAATTGCACCGAATAATACTTTGGACGTTAAATGAGAACTTGAAGATTGCTATCGCTAGTATAGCAATGTTCTAGTTTTCATTAACCTTCGAACTATCAGTAGGTGCGATTACTTGGCTAATAGTATTAACCTTGGCGGCCTTTCCATGGTTGAATGATATCACTACTTTCAAAGGCCGACCCCGTTTGGAAACTTGGCGGCTTCTCTTATACCAGTTTTGGTTCTGGGTGGATTAGGATTACATTTTCGTACGTAGTATCGTTGAAATCTAAGTTTCTCATATAATGTCGGATTATTGTTGTAATGGTAATCTACCTCAAAACAAAACTTGTTAAGGATTCCCGCCAAGCTTTTCGACCCTGTGAAGTCGTGATATCAAACGCCAAGCTTTTTCGCCAAGCTAAACCCACTGAGTAATTAATTCGTACGTAGTTCAATAGATCAATTTTTAGCCATTATTGTGCACACTTCGTCTTTAATCATTTTGCACTTTAAAATGACAGATAATTTATTCATAATTTGTGTGAGTTAAGAAGCTGCTTAACATGGTACTTTTTTTTT